>PVIJ01016541.1:0-32356 GCA_004024925.1 Scalopus aquaticus | reverse complement strand
AATAAATGGTGCTGGGAAAACTGGACAGCCACATGCAAAAAAATGAAGCTAGACTACTACCTCACACCCTGCACAAAAGTCAACTCAAAATGGATAAAAGACCTGGACGTAAGACCTGAAACCATAAAATGTATAGAAGAAAATATAGGCAAAACTCTACATGACATACATCTCAGCAAAATCTTGAAAGACACATCCCCCAAAGCGAAGGAAGTGAAGGACAAGATAAACAGATGGGATTACATCAAAATAAAAAGCTTCTGTGCAGCAAAAGAGACATTAACCAAAAGTAACAGACACCCTACCAACTGGGAAAAGATCTTTGCACACAATACATCTGATAAAGGACTGATAACAAAAATTTACAAGGAACTCACACAACTCAACAAAAACAAAGCCAATAACCCAGTCAAAAAATGGGCAGAAGAGCTCAAAAGGCACTTCTCCAAAGAAGAAAAGCAAATGGCCAACAGGTACATGAAAAAATGTTCAACATCACTTGTAATCAAGGCAATGCAAATCAAAACCACAATGAGATACCACCTCACACCTGTGAGGATGGCACACATTAAAAATACAGGCAACAACAAATGCTGGAAAGGATGTGTTGAAAAAGGAACTCTTCTACACTGCTGGTGGGAATGCGAACTGGTCCAACCACTATGGAAAGCTGTATGGTGATTCCTCAAACTGCTAAACATGTAGCTTCCATATGACCCAGCAGTACCACTTTTGGGAATCTAACCAAAGGACATAAAAACACTAATCCAAAAGGATATATGCACCTGTATGTTCATTGCGGCACTGTTCACAATAGCAAAGGTATGTAAGCAATCCAGATGTCCAAAAAGAGATGATTGGATCAAGAAGATGTGGTACATATACATAATGGAATAGTATTCAGCATTCAAAGAAGATAAACACATGCAATTTGCAACGACATGGATGGAATTAGAGGGGATCATACTCAGTGAAATAAGCCAGAAAGAGAGAGAAAAATATCAAATGGTTTCACTTATAACAGGACTATAGGGAGACCAAATAGGAGAGAGACACTCAGTGGGAGGGGGGGTGTGGGGAGGGGAGGATAAGGGCACAAAATGGAATAGAAAACAACACAAGGGACCATGGAGATGAATCACGGGTGAATTGGTGTTGGGTTTCCCAAGGGGAATACAAAATGTAAAAGACATAAATAACAATAAAAATATATTTAAAAAAAAACAAAACAAAACAGCTGTCGAGGGGGCTCTTTATTTTGTTTTTTATTGTTATTTATATCTTTTACATTTTGTATTCCCCTTGGGAAACCCAACACCAATTCACCCGTGATTCATCTCCATGGTCCCTTGTGTCCTTTTCTATTCCATTTTGTGCCCTTATCCTCCCCCTCCCCCCACCCCCTCTAGTGTCTCTCTCCTATTTGGTTTCTGAGGGGGCTCTTTATACCTGCAGATTGTTGAGTTTGATCAGGGTGATGAAATAAGGCAGAATTATAAGAACACAGGCTTTTTTGGTTGTTGCACTTTGGTCCATGATGGCATTTTATTTGCACATGGGTATTGCATCCATAACAAAAGAATTCCAGGATCTTCCCTTGTGTGTGTGTTCATCTTTCATCTTCATGGTTCGTGATGCCAGCGAAATTTCTCAGTACAATGAAACCAAACTAACAAGACAGGAGCAGGCTATTCTGCATGTTTCTAGGTCTTTTACTTGCACATCCCATATGTGGCTGGTAACTCTACACTGTTTAACCCGCCGAGAGGTTCACAACAATTTCCCAGCTCTCTCGTCATCAGTGGTTTCAAATTCGGTGTGACCATGCCTCATCATCAGTTAGAAACCGGCAATAACTTTGGGGGACTGCCTAACCAGAACCTGGCATTCTTTTCTGCCTTGTTGGTGCTCTTGAGAGCGTCAACCAAGACCTTCATGCACACCATTATGGAGATGTGGAAAGACGGCAGAAATGGAGGCAGGCTTGATAAAAGTTGGCCATCCCAGAGATCAAGGTGAAAGAAGACCCTTCCTTTAAGGCTGGCATACATGGCCTCACTCACACACACAGAAGCAGGTCTTGTTCTAAAAGTCAGAGACCACATCCTCATCAACCTGGTGTCCCTCCATGATGGTACCCTAGGAGCAGTGCCACATTCTCTGGTGGACTTCGGCTTCCTTTTTTGTGATTAGTTCTTCCAAGTGAAGTGGGTTACTCAGGTCTTCCATGTCTGCCTCTGGGTACAGCAGGGAAAAATAACACTTATTGGATGGTCAACTAAGTTTTGTTTCTTTTTCTTTAATTAATTGTGGTTTGATTGAGGGCTTATTGAGAACTCGAATGAATAAAATGGTATTGTTCATTGCAAAAATATTTAAATGTCACATTCTTGTATTTCTGGCCAGGCAAAAAAATCTGAATGTCACATCCTTATATTTCTTGCCAGGGGCCACACTCAGTGAAAGCATAAGCAAACCCTGACTTGAGGAAATGAAACTCTAAACAGATGATAAAATTTGTTTCTGAAACAAACTGCCACTTGGGTAGTGGTTTAAAACAGTGCAAATTTATTACCTTATAGACCTGGAGGTCAGAAGACCAATGCATCTCACTGGACTAAAATAAACATGTCCTCAAGGGTGTGTTCTTTCTGGAGGATAGAGTGGGGAATTTATACTGTGTTTTCTCCAGCTTCAGTTTCAAGTGGCTTCAGGCATTGTTTGGCTAATCTCCCTTTTCCAAGAATCACAGACTCAGACCTCTGCTTTTGTTCTGGACACCTGGTCTGACTCTCCTGCCTTCTCCTCTTTCATGCGGTTACATTCATCCCACCCAGATAATTCAGGATAATCTTCGCAACTCCAGATCCTTAACTTAATCTCTTTCTCCATGTCCCTTTTGCTATATAAAGCAATATGCTAATAAGTTCTGGTTATTAGGGACATGGATATCTTGGGAGTGGATGTTGTTCAGCATACCCCAAATAAATTTACTAATTTTTTTGCCCTAGCACACAAGCATACTCTAAAAAAGTGTTTTATCAAGCAGATATTTGAACAAAGCAATATACTGCTATTTACTTGCATTTGAATGAAGAAACATATCCTCATAGGTGGAACATATAAAAAGTATATATATTATCTCATAGATATTATTTATAAAATAGTTCACTGAAACTTGCTCTCACATTTCAGGTCTTTAGAGTAACTCTAAATGTCAGGATACCTTGTCTTTAAACCCTCATTGGTCTAAGACAGTAAAGATTATTTTTTCGTCATGTAAGTGTACCTGACCATTTACTAATTCACATTTTTTGATCCTAGTGGGTAACTGGGTCCAAAAGGGTCCATCAGAAAAGAAGAAATTGAGTATCTTTAGTTAACAGCAGGTGTCCAGCGTTATTAGGCAAAGACTTACTTCGGAAGGGATCCAGAGTATGCCACGGTATAGTGTTCCTTTGAGTTGAAAGTCATTTCAGAATCAATAGCTGCTGGATGAGGCTTTTTTCCTTAAATTAATGTATCTTCTGCAAAATCAAACCTCTGCAAAGAATTCAGCTATTTTAAATCCCCTACCTAGTAGTTCTACAATCATGAAATATTGACTCATATCACCGAAGAGAAGTCAGCACCTGGATAAGAAATTACCTAAATAGACAATGTCATAAAACTCCCAACCTACCTATCTGTTCTCAGAAGGCCCATTTATTTTTCCAAATGTATCGGTTCTCCCAGAAAAGCCCCTTTTCATCTCTCTTCAACCCCTATTAAGACAAGTATAGAAGCCTGAAATTCTGTCCACCTACTTGAGTCACATTTCTTTGTGAACTTAACATACATCACATACATAATTGAATCTATTGTTTCCTCTTTCTAACCTATCAGTTTAATTTGCAGCCTCCTAATCACAGAGTAAAAGAGAGCAGAGGCGAAGTTTTTCCTCTCTGTGCCTTTTGCCATCAATGGCTACACTAGGATCAATAAATGTGAATTAGTAACTGCTCAGGTAGACTCAAATGAGGGAGAAACAATCATAGTCTTCATGGTGATGTAACAGCCATGTGATTCAAATCACCTTCGTAATGTAATTACAAGGGGAGATCTCCATCTAAGCATCTTATCCTGGCTCCTTGTGAACAGGAGAGACACTCATTCTACCTTCATCATTAAGGGTCTGCACACAGAGTATTTGAATGGGAGGGTAGAGACAATGTACTTTGCCCGAGGGCATTGTGACTCTGAGTGTTAGTCTTTTTGTAGCTGGGTTGTGCCACAACGGTTGGGACACAACCTAGCTCTTGGTGTACCCAACTTCATACCTAGCCCGTAGCTAGAAACTTTTAATCAATCCTCATCTAATCAGGCAATCCTTATAGGCAGAATTTCAAACAAGCCACAGGTAGTTGACCCTCCCTGTGTCCAAGCCATATATACTAGCCTATGGCCTTTGGACCAGTCACAGCTCAGGTAACAGGGCATTTTTCATCATGTGAGTCATGGCTACTTTGTGTAGAAATAGCTATCTCAGTTTACGTCATTCAGAAAGAGGCTATAGTCCCGACAGGGCATTCAAGCTTCATGGACTCCATTTTATATTAGGTATGTGGAAGATGGGTATGGACCCATTCAATTAATGCTCACTGGAAATCTACGACAGCACTAAGCTGGGCCATTGGTTATGGTGTTGTCATGGACTCTAGTCTGTGTACTCGTATAATCTGTTTTCACACATTCCCAAATGCCAGATGAAAATTATATATTCTGAAACTTACTAGCTTTGTGATCATTGGCAAATCAGTTTACTTCTCTGAATCTTAATCCTTCATCACATAAATGCAGACCCAGTGTTTGAAAGGGCTTATGAATTGTAAAACAGCATGCAAATAGGTGCTGCTAGAGTTCCCCTGGACTCTTAACGTTAACACTGTCTCTAGATGATGCAAACAATTCAACCTGGTGTAGCTGATAAGGTATATTTCGCCCTCGTTCTGACTGACTGTAATAAATTTCATTTTACGCTTGCCAGTTTATTTTAAGTGGGAAGCTTTATCCATAGAGGAAATGTACACAAACACAGAGTCAGTGCCCAGAAATATATGTATTATCGAAGTAAAAACACAAATTTAAGTAAAAATCATGAAAATGAATAGTCTTCAGGTGTTTTTAGGCACATTGTTGGAAATTCTTCGTGACTAGTACCTTTATTGAACTAGATTATGTCTAAAGGGAGTAAATTGTGAACTAGATTCTGTCTAAAGGGAGTAGATTGTAAATGAGTGAACTAGAAACACAATGAAAATTGGGGGAGGGGAAGAAAAATGTGGAAGAAGGAAAGGCTTATCCACCCTTTAAAGGGTGGTTCAGTGCTGCTCAAGAAATAAGTAGCAGGCAAGTCTTAGAAGTTTGGAAGCCCAGAGAGGGCAAAAAACTGAGTTAAACTAGTCGCTTCAGGTCCTTTATGCTCAAGATACCCGAAAAGAATAGGTAATTAATACCTGTGCTATTTTAACTCCTTTTAAGAACACTATGGGAGTATAAATAAATATTAAAATAATACCTGCACTCAAAATTGGAGCTGAAAAGACATGGTAACATGGCACCAGAGCTAGGAATTATGTTATTAATAATGAGCGCTTTTCTTGAGTTTTCCTTTCTTTTATCAAGTTTTCTTTAATGTAGATATAAGTAAAAGTCAGCTACTCCAGAATATGTGCCACTGAATATACAAGACCATGATTTTTACAAAAGGACCTGGGCCAGATTCTGATCTTTTCTTGTCTCTAATGCCTATGTCTTAGTAACTTGAGTTTCCTCTCTGTCTTATGGAAGATTTCCCCCTACAGCAGAATTTCAGGTTCCTGGTAGATTCAGTCCCATGCTAAACACAGCCCTACAACTCTTTATTATTTTGATGGTTAAATTGTCCTACTCATTTCCCTGGATATTTCATTAGGAAGAACTATTAGCTATTGAAAGGCTTGAATTGTTGATTGTTGGAGAGTTTTCTTTTACACTAATGGGGATGAGAGCATGAGCTGGTAAAAAATGTGGCTCTTAGCCCTAATAAATTTCATTCCGAGAATTAGAATATGTTAAATGTAATAGAGTAGAGTAGGTTTAAGATCTGCATTGAAAAGGTAGTGTCACCATAATGACATCCATTTTTTAAGGCCTTTAGGAGTAGAGGACTAGGCTATTAAGCTGGTCTATCCCCCAGGGAATGCATTAACGCATTTAAGTCACAAGGTCAATTAGTAAAAGACTGCTATGATGCGCTTACTCACCGAGCAGGGTCTCAAAGAGTTACTGTACTTCCGAAAGCCCCTGAGAGTAATTTATACACTGAAAGGATTTGACTGAATAAGTACAATCTGCTGTGTTTTAATGGACTTTGATGAGCATCAAAGACCAACTTTTAGAAGAGCATTTGAGCTTTGTAGAGGTGGGATTGAGGGCTACGCAATTTAGAATTTCCATCTCTTCTTTTGAAATAGAACAAAAATGTGTTACTTTGACCTTTTCAAGGAGTAATTTGTTTTGCAGGCTAATGCTATTTTCCTATGTTAAATGGCTCCATAACAATTGAGGAAGAGACAGAATGGACAATTCAGTCAAGATTCAAAGTGTTGGAAATGGCAAATGTTCAGACTGATTAAATTAGGAGACACGCTCATACTAAAATCTGCTAAATGGAGTTTTATAAACATACAACATTGCTCTAGTTATATCGAAATTCTATTATGCCACTTTTCTCCATAGACACAGCACTAATGGAAATAGGGACAATGGAGCTCTGCCTGTGTTTTACATTAGAAACTATCTTTTAGACCACTCTGTACCAGAATTTCATCCTGGATTTACTACACATAATAGCCTCAGAAGCATCATGTATTTCTAAAGTGATATTTTACCCTTCATTAAACCTGGCATTCCAAGAAAAAGTGTCTTTGTGACATTTAGCAAGGGAGATGTGATGATATTTAAAGTCTACAGACAAGTCTAGAGACAGACAGGATTCACAGTGAAATCATTTGGGTGCCTTGTATAATGAATAAAATTAAATCAGCACTAAGGGAAGTGTCAAGCAAAAATTTTCAGGGGGCTTAGAAATGTTGCAGAATTTCCTTCACTAAATTAATAGAAGGGGTGCGATGTTAGTCTCACAAGAGTTAATTGACATCTCTTGGAGCAGTGCTTCTAGGTCGACTTCTAAAGTGGTTCCTGGACCACATTCATCATTATTATCAGCAGCACTTACTTCAAAAAGTAGATCCTTGAGAACGACCTCCAATCTGCTGAACAAGAATCTCTGAGAGTACATGTAGTGGTCTTCATTTTTCAGTCATCTTCTGGTGATTCTTTTACAAGCTGCTGTTTGAGAGCTGTGCCGAGGGCAGCAGGATACATACATTGATAGTAAATCCAGCAAAAGCTTTTGACTCTGAAAGGTCATGGAAAATCATTTAAGGGTTGTCACCTTGTCGAACCAGTACTGTAGCCTCCTCAATGCATTGTCTGATGGGTCAGAACATGGAATGGCAACCATATACACTTGTCTGTTGAATAACACAGGTTCAAACTGCGCAGGTCCATATATTTGGATTTTTTTTTCTATCCTCATTTCTGCATTCACCAGTTCAATATACCACAGATAACACTTGGTTGAATCCATGCATGTAGAACCACAGATGGCAGTGTGTGGGGGGGGGGAGTGGGGGGGTGGTGTCCCTAGTCCCCACATTGTTCAATAGTCCATAGCTACCATGCTTTGGAAAAGATAAAGCAGAAAAAGAGTTTGGGAGGAAAATGACATAAAATAGCTGGCCACTGGTCAGTTACGTATTCCCAATAAGTGTTGGGGAAGGGAGAGTTGGAGAGGATGAAATGAAGGGAGCAACATTCACTGAGTCAGTTCCCACAGCCAGGGCCAAGGGACTTATGTAACTGAGTATATGACCTGGCTTATCCAACACAGGATGGTAAGATGAGAATATGGCAGAGGCGGTGAGGATGAAAAAAGCAGAGAGTCAGCAGTGCTATATGAGAAATGGGGCCATGCAGACACCCTAGTAAATAGGTTGACCGAAGATCCCTTTAACTGCAAAGCCCAGGCACATGAACAATGTTAGTGTTTCTCAAAAATGGAATCTTCATACTACTTACATTAAAATCACCTGATGGATCTTGCCAAAATTCAGATTTCTGAGTCAACCCACGAGACCAATTTAATCAAACTATCTGGGGTTGGGAGTTCTGAAATATGCATTTTGAGGTTATTTAAGTGATCCTCGTAGACATGAAAACATAGACCTGCAGTTAGAATAACTATCACCAGGTGAAGAGGAGTGTTCCCTTGGGATAGCAAAACTTAGAGCGCTGTATCAAATTTTTATGGTCTGTGACAAATGACCATAAACCTGTGGCTTAAAACAACATAAATGTATAATCTTCAATTTTTGTCAATCATAATTGTGACAAAAATTTCTCTGGGTTCAAAGCAAGGTATAGTAGGGCTCTGTTTGCTTCTGGAAGCTCTAGGTAAGCAGCTGTTTACTTCCTTTTTCTAGCTTCTTGGCTCGTGGCCCTCTTCAAAGCCGATAAAATCGGGCCTCTTCCTCGTGCTGACAATCGCTCCAGTTCCCTCATCCTTAGTCACCTCCCCCTTTGACTCTGGTTCTGCATCTTCCTCCCTCTTTCACTTATGAAGACTTCTGTGGTGACACTGCCCCACCCCCCAGGATAAACTTATCTTCAGATCATCTGACAAGCAGCCTTATTCAAGCAGCAAAATTAATCCCCCCTTGCCATGTAAGTCACTGCAGATTCTAGGGTTAGGAAGGGGCTGTCTTCGGAGCATTATTTTGCCTACCAGAGGCAAAGATAACTTGCACTTTCATTCAGTAGGCATCTTAGAGCATGTAAAGTATGCCAGCCACTGTGCTAAATAAGGGAATCGAAGGTTAATAAGGTAGACTTTGCCAGTGTTAAATAAAAAAAACCCAAGTTACTTTTAAAGGTCTAATTGATTTATTAGATGATTTATGAATTGGGCAGCAGTCATCTAACAAGTAGAAAGGTGTGGTGAGGAGCTGTTTAAATTCAAAGGTTATTTTAGGCAGAAGGAGGGCAAGGCAAGACTAAGGAGGAAGCAATTATTTCTGGCTTAGGTAAATTACCTATGTAGAATAGAAAAGATTACCTCATTGGTGCTGATCAGAAAATTCCGCAGAGAAGTTAAGACTACATTCCTGGGGGAGTTTGAAACAGTTGGGGCTTTGAAACCACAGTTAGATTTGATGGTAAATCTTAGTGAACTTAGCACAAACATCCCTATTTTAAACATGCCATTTTCTTTTTAACACTAGTAATGAGTTTGTACTCTAAGTGGGGAAGAGAGACATGTCATTAGTTACGGTGCAGCAAGTACTCTGAATGAGGCATGGAGAAGGAAAAATACATTTTCCTCTACTCTTCTATGTTCTTGTAATAAAAGACATACTAGCAGGAGAAAAACAAACAGAAATTAATAACATAACTTGTATATACATGGGAGATACCCAGGAAAATTAATTCTCCCAAATGACCTAAGTTGCCACCTTAAATGTCATCTTCAGCTAAAGACAAAAGATGTTTGAGGGGGGGAGTTATGGGAAGTTATTAGTGTGAAAACAAAAACACAATTTAAATAAGTTGCAGGCTAGAAGTGAGTGCCCATATATGCATAAGCCAGCAAATTTCAGTACCTAACATGCCTTGTATGGCCACAGGCGTTGATGCTATTTCCTCTTCTGGCAGAAATGAGGGGAAGGTCCGGCAGAGTTTAAATGGGGGTCGGATTTTAGGAAATTCTAGTGGGTCTTGCCTTGAGCACACTCTCCAGTCTACCATCCTTTTCTTGTTGTTTGTTTCCAAATAAACCATTTTCGTTGTGGCGCAGGGGTTAAAGACAAAGCGCTATCAAGCTAGCAGCAACCACTGCAGCACAAGTTCCATCCCAGGCCAGGGAGCTTCCCACATGGCATAGCCGACCTCTCCTGTCTCCCCACTGCTCCCCTCAGCAGTGTATTTCAGTAGATTGCCTGTTCTGCTCCCTACTCTGTCTCTGGTGAATCCTTTCACCCCCTACACCTCTGGCCTGCACCCCAGTTCTTGTATGCAGAAATAGATAAATCTTAAAAAAAAAAAATCTGGTTGCTTTTGTTTCAGGCCAGCACCAGAAAAAGCACAGCAAACAAGCCTATGGTTAGTAGGCAGATTTAAGTTGATGCCTTCTCTGATGGTTACTTTCTAGAGATTTAGTCTTTTTCTATTTGGCACAGAGACTGAGACACCCTCACAGACGGAGATTTTCCTTATGAATATAAATCTCTCTTACAGAATGGTAACTTTTTTCTGTATCGGCTGCTTCTTAAAAATAGTCCTTATGCAAAAGGGCATATTTAGGGGTGGTATATTTTACATCCCTTCAGAGGCAAACAAAAAACCCATGGAAGTGAAACAAGGGAAATTATTTTTCTCGGAGAAGTTGAAGGTTTCATGGTATTAACGTTTGAGTTGGAGTTTCAAAGATGATTAGAATTTCACAACGTGAAGAAGGCAGGGCATCAGAATTAAAGAGAACAACTTGGACAAAGGCTTGCAGTAATGAAAGCTCATAACTTGTTCAGGGAAGGACTAGTAGTTGGGTGTGGTTAGATCTCAGATGAAGTGAGAGAGCATGAATTAGGTGTTGACAGAAGATGGGATAGCACCTCTCCCTTTCCCAAGAGCCACCCACAAGAGGGCAGGCATCTGAGCCCCTTGCTAAACTCCAGGATTTGGACCTTCTGCCAATTTAAATACTCTTTTACTCCTAACATTCAAAGTTCTTAAGTGTCCTTTTTTCTGTCACTCAACCTATTTTAAAATGTTGAAACAGAACAAACAAAAACTTGGTTTGAAAATGAAGAAGATGGGCGATAAGGGGCAGCCTGGGGACATTCACGTAAGACTTTTTAATGTGTTCAATAGTTTGGACATTATTCTGTGAGCAGTGGAAGTCATTAAAGTTCTTATTAAAAATTGAGTTAACAGTTTACAATAATGGGTATGACTTAGAGGTATAGGATCACCCCTTGAAATGTTCCCACACCACACAGCCACCAGCAAGATACACATAGTCCTCCACCAAAGTCCAGAGTGCTGCCCCCCCCCGGCCCCACCAGTGTCTTCAGTTCTACAGTCAATTTTCTAGGGTTTTTTACTGGTTTGGCTTTATGTAACCCTTTATTAGTTTTTTTCCCTATAATTTTCATATATGTGACACCATCCAATATTCGTCTTTCTACATCTGACTTATGTCACTTAGTATAATCCCCTACAATTATATTTATGTTGTCACAAATGGTGAAAGGTTTTTAATATATATATATAAAACTATATATGATATATATATAAAATGATATATGATATAGATAAAACGATATATGATATATATATAAAATGATATATGATATATATATAAAAATGATATATGATATATATATATATATCTGTGTGTGTGTAAAAGCAATTTTAGCTGAGTAGTATACCATTGTGTATATATACTACATTTTCCTAATCTGTCTATGGGCAGTAAGGTTTTTTCCATAGCTTGCCTATTTAACTCTTCTGCCCATTTTTTGATTGGGTTATTTGCGGAGTTGTATGAGCTGTTGGTAGATCTTGGATATAAGCCCCTTTTCAGATGCATGATGTGCAAATATTTCTTCCCATTCAGTATGTCCTTTTGTTTCATTGATGATTTCTCACTGTGTAGTTTTTTTAGTTTGATGGAGTCCTAATCGTTTATATTCCCTTATGTTTTCCTTACTGTTAAAGATGAATAAACAAAGAAATCATAGAAGCCAGTGTAGTAGAGTGTTTTGCATATGTTTTCTTTCATGCATTTGATGGTGTTAGGTCTTACATACAAGTGTTTGATTCATTTAAAGTTAATATTTGTGTATGGTGTGAGATAATGGTCTGATTTCATTCTTTTGTGTGCAGCTTTCCAGTTTACCCAATACCATTTATTATATTAAAGAGACTTTCTTTTCTTCACTGTATATTTTTGGCTCCTTTGTCATAGAGTAACTATCCATATAGGTGTGGGTTTATTTCTGGTCTTTCAATTCCATTCCTTTGGACTGTGTGCCTGTTTGTTATAGTAACATAGTGGTTTGATTACTACAGCATTGTAATATGGCTTGATGTCTGGGGGTATGACACCACCATTCTTCCTCTTTTTTTGTCAAGATGGCTTTCACTATTCCAGGCCCTTTGTGGTTCCATGTGAATTTAAGTAATTTATTCTACTTATTTTAAGAGTGCCATTGAAACTTTGATAGGGATTGCATTGAATCTATATATTGTTTTTGGTAAGATGGCCATTTTAGTAGTTTCAATAATTCTGACCCAAGAGCAAGGACTATATTTCTGTCTTCTTGTGTCTACTTTTATTACTTTTAATAATTACTTGCAGTGTTCACTGTATAGTTCCTTCATCTCCTTTGTTAAGTTTATATTTAAGTATTTAATTCTTTTTGAAACAAATATAGATGGCATTATTTTCATGATTCCTTACTATTCTAGTAAGGCATCTGATTTTTGTATCTTGGTTTTGTAGCCAGTCATTTGCTGAAGAGTTAATGTTTCCATTTTTAGTGTACTCAAAAGTTGTCATTGCTCTTTTTTAAAGCAAGTTTATGCGATTTAGAATTCCATTTTAAATGTAGAATTCATTAATTTTTTAGTAAATTTAGAGAGATGCACAACTATTCTCACACTCTAGAATGAGTTTTCTCTCTCCCCAAAGAAACCGCATACCTGTTAGTAGTAATTCTTCATTCTCCCATCCTCCACACCCCAGCTCTAGGAAACTATATGAATCTACTTTCTGTGTCTATGGATTTGCCCATTCTGAACATTTCATACAAATGGAAGCATATAGTATGTGGTCCTTTATGAATGGCTTCTTTCACTTAGCTATAGTTTTCAGGGTTCATCCATTTTGTAGCATGTATGAGTACTTCGGTGCATACACTGTGTTCAGAGAATTAAAAGAGAAAAGCATCAAGTGACTGATTATAAGCTCAGAGAAAAACATTTTTCAAAAGCCCAAAGGGATGATGCAGAGTGGACATCAGAGATTTCAGATTTAGGACAAGTGAAGAATGAAGGGTTATAAGAAATCAAAAGCAACTAAGAAATATAACTGAATAACTCAATGAAGAAAAAATTTGTAAATAACTTCAAGACCTTACAGGAATGAGAAGAATCAGGACAAAACTATAATGCTTGGCTCTAGAGAATAAAAACCTGATTAACATTAATACAAAATTTCAGATGAGATGCCATACCTGTTCAAGAGAAGATTACAAAGAAGAAAGACACTGAGGCTTAAAGATGCAAATCTTTCTGAGATACTTGAATTATGGTCCATATTAGGAGAAAGCAATGGCAAGACTATTGGAGCTCTAGAAAAATTCATAAGATTACTATTAAAGGAAAGCAGAAAAGAGGAGAGAGAGAGCATCCTGACTGGGAGATAAAAACTTGCCACAAGGGCATTAGGCAAATGGGGGCATGGGATCAAATGTACAAATGTCCAGTTATAAAATAAAGAAATCCTGGATATATAACATAAAGCATGGAGACTATAGTTAATAATATTGTACTGTATATTTGTAAGTTACTAAGAGCAGAACTTAAAAAATTATCAACATTCGAAGAAAAAACTGTTGGTATGGATGGTGTTTATTGTGATGATCATTTTCTAATATATACAAATATCAAATCATTGTGTTCTACATCTGAAATCAATTTATATTATATCTTGATAAAAAAATATGAGAAACCCACTGCAGTAAACGAGAGCTCCAGGAGTAATATTGGCCAATAGACAAAGCCATGTTACCTAAAAGAGTAGGCTGAATTATGTATAGATCAGGGGAAGGAAAATTTGAGAGGAATGAGCTAATAAGAAATGAATCAGAAATAACTGTGGAAATGTTATTGCTTTATTTGGTGGTGGGAATAGATGATAAATATGTATAATATGTAAATCTCTTTGCTAATTAAAATCCTACAAGGACCAAACAAGATAATGACTGGGAAAGCAGTTTGAAAATCAAAAAGCAGTATGCAAATGGGGTTGTTGTCGTCATTAAGTGTTGTACTTTACACTTCAGATTGTACTCTTCGCACCACACTATTCAAGGAAGCTCCCACGGTTGCCTTCCTTGGCAAAATCCCTAATGTACTTTGTGACCTTTGGATTTTTCCTTCAGTCACTCTCTTCCCAGTTCTGCTATGTCATCTATATTGCTGATTTCAGTGGCTTATCTTACACATTCCATGTCTTACCTAGTCTCTTAGTTTGTCTCTGGTAATCCTAGTATCATTAACACAGGATTTGAGTTTTTGCCTTATCTTAAGATTTGTGGACTCTACCAGGGTGATGAAGTTACAGTTCAAATGTTCTGACTCTTGGTTTCTTATCTCTGCTCTTTGTCTTTGCTAGTGGCACTGCCATTGATTCACTCATCCAGGCTTACAAACACTTGAAGTGTTCATGTCCTTCACTCAACTATTTCAGGACACTTAACTGTGCAAAGACCATCTGTAATAAATGTTAGAAGGCTACAGCTCTTGCCATCAAGGAACTCATGGTAAAATGTAAAGTTACGATTTCTCTAACTAATAATTATACAATGGTTGATACATGCTATAATAAAGTGGTAAGAAAAGGACAAAAATCATTCTGGCATTGGAAATAAGCAAAGGTTTCTTTGGGGATGGAATATTTGAACGTTATGTTCCCTGCTTTTAAAAAGTACACATTTCTTTTTTTTTTTTTAAAGATTTATTTATTTATGCATGCAAGCTTGGGTATAGGCCACAGGCGTGCGGCAGCGAGAAGGTTCACCAGAGACAGATTGGGGAGCAGAACAGGCAGATCGACGGAAATACACTGTTGAGGGGTGCAGCGGACAAGGCAGGAGAGGTCTGCCATGCCATGTGGGAATCTCCCCGGCCAGGCGTTGTACTCACGTCACCATTGCCAACAGCTCCATAGTGCAGCGCTTATCCTCTGCGCCACCAGGGAGGCCCAAAAAGTACACATTTTTTACAGTAAGAGTCACCTTTTTTTAAGTGTACAATGCAAACACCCCCATAAATCCCCCTTATTCCTTTGTATACAGATTGTCTCATTATCCCCAGCCTCTAATACCCACTCATCTGTTAACTCTTTCTATCATATTGACTGTTCCAGTATCAAAAAAAAATTAACTATGTATTATAGACTATCATTACTCCAGTTTATTTTATACAATATAATGCACTTGAGACTCATCTATGTTGTTGAGTATATTAGTTCATTCCTTTCAATTGCCAAAGAATATTACATTTTATGGATGTTTCACAGTTAAAGATATTTGGGATGTTTCCATTTTGGGGTATACCTTTTTTGTGTAATCATGTTTTTAAAAACATTATTGAGGTAACATTGTGTTCACAAGTTATGTGACTCGGAGGTAAAGGATGAAGCCCTTCTGGTGTCGTCAGCAACCACACCTAACACCGAAAACACATGGTCGTCCACTAGTCTGTTGGGCTTTCCGCCACACTGGGGTCTCCACCCTTCCCTGTCCCCTCTGGTGGTCTTAATTTTACAGAACGATTTCTAGGGTTTATTATTGGTTAGGTTTTATCTGACACTTTGGTTTGTTTCTCTATATTCTGCATATAAGTGACAACATCTGGTATTTGTCATACTCCTTCTGTCTGACTGACTTAACATAATCCCCTTCATATCCATTCATGTCAAGGCAAATAGCAAGAGTATTCTTTTTTTAGTAATTGAGTATTTCACTGCACATGCGTGCACACGTGCTCTCTCTCTCTCTCTCTCTCTCTCTCTCTCTGTGTGTGTGTGTGTGTGTGTGTGTGTGTGTGAGAGAGAGAGAGAGAGAGTACAATCTTGGACTGTTGGAAAAGTCATGGTGCGTTTTTGCTTGAAAAACATAGAAAAATACGTCATGACTTTTCTGACAGCCCAATACATACACATCCCTTATCTTCCTAATCCACTCATTCGTCCTTTGACTCATAGGTTGTTTCTGTAACTTGACTACTGTAAATAGTGTTACAATGACTGTAGGAGGGTATACATACCTCTGAATTAATGTTTTTTCAGTCTTCTGGTAGTTACATGGGAGTGGAAATGCTGGATCGTGTGGTAGATCTGTTCTTAATATTTGGAAAAATCATCATATTGGTTTCCGTAGAGAATGACTAGTCTACATTCCCATGAACAGTGTACACGGGTTCTGTTTCCTATACACCATCATCACCAATTGTTTTGGACTTTGTGATATGGGCCATTCTCACAGGTGTGAGATGGTATTTCCTTGTGATTTTGATCTGTATTTCCCTGCTAAGTAATGATGAGATGAGCATTTTTTCACATGATTGCGGGCCATCTGTATGTTGTCTTTGGAGAAGGGTCTATTTAAATTCTTCTGCTCATTTTTTTGTATTAGGTTATTTTTTTAAATTGAGTTGTAGAAGTTGGTTTTAGTTGTTGGATATTATCAGACATGTGATGTGCTGATATTTTCTCCCATTCAGTAGGTGTCTTTTTGTTTTAGTGATAGTTTCTTTTCCAGTGCAGAAGTTTCTAGTTTAATGTAATCCAATTTGTTTATATTCTTTGATTTCTTTTTCATCTGGAGACAAACACATCAGGACATAACTAAAGTCAGTATTACGGAGTACTTTTGTTGTTCAATATATTTTATAGTTTCAGCTAATACATCCAATTATGTAATCCATTTTGAATTAGCTTTGTTACATGGTGTCAGATAGTGGTCTACCTTCCTTCTTTTGCATGTTTATGCAGTTTTCCCAACTCCATTTGGAGATGACTTACTGCAATGTATGTGATTGACTCTTGTCATAGATTAACTGTCCACATATGTGTGATACCACTTTGTTAAGTATCTGGGAATGGAATTGCTAGGTACTGTGATCTGTTTAAGTTTACAAGAAACTCATCAACTCTTTGGAAAAACTGGGTAAAAGTGACTGTCTTCCAGCAATGTATGAATGTTCTGGTATCTTTTCATCCATAATTTTTAAAAAAATTATACCATTCAAAATAGCTTATTGTGGTATCTAAATGTGGGTTTCATTAGAATTTCCCTGTGGTTAAGTATGAGCATTTTTGAATATTTTCATTTGCTATCTGTACATCTTGGCTGAAGCTTCTGTTCAAATGTGTTGCCCATTTGTAATTGTGTTCTTATTACTGAGGTCTGTTTCACTTATTTTTGAGATTTAATTCACATCCCATAAATTTACCCTATAAAAGTGTACAACTTGCTGATTTTTAGTGTATATATATTCATAAAGTTATGTGTGTATATATATTCATAAAATTATGCAACCTAAGCCGCTAATCAATTTAATCACCTTCAAAAGGAGTCCCCCTACTCATTAACAGTTCCCCTCCCTTTTGCCTTTGTGCTGAGATCCTTGCAAGTACTAATCTACTTTATGTCTCTATGGATTAGCATGTTCTGAACATTTCATAAATATAGAATCATATATGACTCTGCATATGTGACTTTTTAAAAAGGATTATCCATGTCATATCATGGTTCAATACTTTATTCCATTTATGACTGAATTATATTCTATTGTATGGATATATAGCAATTGATTTCTCCACTTATCACTTGAAAAACATTTGGCTTGTTTCCACCTGTTGTCTATTATGAATAACACTGATATAAACATTCATGTGTAAGTTGTTGTGAATCTAAGTTTTCAATTCTTTTCAATATATACCTAGGGATGGACTTGCTGGTAGGTACAGCTTGGGAAAGCAGTTTGGTACTTTCCTATAAACTTAAACATATAATACAACTGAACATTTCTATTCTCAGATACTTACCCTAAGTGTTAAAGTAACAGTTTTCAAGAATGTTGTGTAGGGTAAGTGAAGGAATGGTCAGGATTTTTCCACCCTCCCGCCATTAGCATTAATGACAGACCCCTGCGGCCTACACGCGGGCCTGATGGTGGCGCCTGGAGTAGGGTCCGGGCATGCGTGAGTGGGCGCACCTGGGCCTGGAGAAGCTGAGCACATAAGGGCGGCGTCACAGAGAGAAGTGGCAGCAGAAGTGGGGAACAGAGAGTATAGCAGCAGAGGACTGTTTGGGGTGCAGCAGAGAGACCACAAGAGAACGCCAGAGAGCCCAGAAAGAGTGACGATTCGCCGGGCGCTAGGAGGCCTGCAGCCTCCTGGCCCACTGGACCCCTGTGCCTGAACTGTACCTGGTTGCCTCACTGCAAAAGGTAATTAAAAGCCAAAAAAGCCACCAAGGACTCCAGGAGGTCCTCCATTACCCAATCTGCCTGAATCATAGGGAACCTGCCTGTTGTCTTGCTGGCACTACGGTAGGGTTTTTTATTTTTCCCACAGAAAGATCTTGCACATATTTACCTAGATATATATAAAAGTATTTTCTTTTTTGATGCCACAGTTAGTGGTGCATATTATTTCTAATTATTCATTACTAGTATATAGAAATATAAACATTTTTACATGCTAACCTGTATCCTGAGTACTGGCAATTATTAGTTCTTTTGTATTTTCCTTGAGGTTTCCTGTGGATAGAGATGATAGGATAGACATTCATCTGTGTGTCTTTTCATTCTTCTTACTCACTTTTACAGTGGCTAGTACCTCCATAAGAGAAAACATTATTGTATTGTTCCGAGTCTTTTGGAAAAAAAAAAACAAAAAACGACATTCAATCTCTTACCATTAAATATGAAAACTGTAGCTTACTCATAGGGAGCTCGCTCACGATCCCCCTTTGCTGAGCTTTTTATCAGGAATGAATGTTGGACTTTGTCATAACCCTTTTCTGCATTTATTGACACTAAAGGTGCACATGAATCACCCAGGCATTCTATTAAATTGCAGATGCCGATTCATTCAATGTGTGTGGGGTTTGAGGTTCTGCATTTCTAACGAGCTCTAAGACATTGATGCTGTTGGTCATGGACCGCAGCATGGGCTCAAGGTAGACCTCTGTGCTTGAAAAGGAGGCATTACTTAAGGATATTAAATAAGGAGAATTGCAAAAGGAAATGTAGAGAATAAATTTTGTCATAGAGGTCAGTAAAGGAGAATAGTTAAGGATGATCAGGAGATCACGTGTTAAAAGCCTCTGGATTAGGTTTATCAAATATGAAATCAGTGTTTGCTTTATAGCAAATTGTACTACTTGTATTTCCCATACATGCTTGTGCTATTCAGAGTATCACATCATATTATAAAATGAAGAATCCCCCACTGTCCAAGTATGTTTGGTTCTAGTTTTAGACTGTGAGGTTTCAGATAAGAAAGACCACCACATGGACTGAATGTATTTGAGTACTGAGAGTCCTGATCAGTAAGAGTCAGACAATCAGGGATATCTATTCTAACTAAAAATAAATAAATTCTAAAATATTTGGTTACTGAGTTTCTATAGCAAGAGGTCAGGTAGCAGTGGGATAATTGTATTTGTGTATATACTTTGCTCTTAGTAGCTGTATGTTACTTATAAGTAAGGTTCCTGTATTTACTTGCCTTTGTAATCTCAGTTCCTTGTATACAACTTGATACATAATATGTGCTGATAAAGTGTTCATGGTATTGTTAAAATAAGCTAAAGAATTATAGACTACTTTCAGTAGGAGAGAGAAGAAAAGTGATAGTCTGATAGATGGATGACCTAGAGTTGAGGGAAGATATTTGTTTTATTTTGCTCCTTTTAAAAAAATGAGTCATATAGATTTGGGGTTAACTAGGCAGAAAAGAGAAACAGTAAGAAGTGATCGAAGATATTAACAAATGGAGCATGTTTCTGTAGCAGATACAGAGCACAAATGACTGGTTTAATTATAAGGGGGAAACCATCACAATATTTTAACCCGTTTTTTATCCCGTCAAGTACAATATTCCTTTATCACAAAACCATTCAGGCATAGCTGTCTTCAAAACAATGAGCTTCTGGGAACAATTCTCCTGCATTCCTATCCAGGAGCTCATTGCTTTTTTCCTGAGAAATTTAAAATTCATCTCCTTCTCTCTGATTTTATTCATTTAAAATCTTCTTTGCACATGGTTGGTGGAACTCTCCCCAGATCTTTTCCAGAAACTTCTTTCCTCCTGGAGGAACGATCAAAACTTCTTTCTGATCTCTGAATTCAGCCAGGCAACTAAACTCTTTGAATTGGATGAGAATGTTGGGTTGTTGCCATTTTCTTCAGCCTAGATTCCTTTATGTTCCATTATCAAATGCTAACATGAGTCCTCATTCTGTTGCTACAATGACATTTGACATATTGAAATTTGTTCCTGTAACTGATATTAAATGATAATACCTTCTATTTTTAAGTCTGGAAGGCAAGGATTTCTGCCAAGGCGACTGCCTCTAAAAAAAACCACATTTATGTCAAAGGAATTCCATCAAGCGTGTAGCTATGCATGCATGTATGTTTGCTTGTGTTCCTGTGTGTATGTTTTATGGCCCCAACATAATTTCAGTTCCATGAGTTGCTTCTCATGTATGGGCTAATTGATAGCTTACAGCTTTCTTGTGTTTTCCAGTCTGTTTTTGCTCTGAGTAAAAATTTACTCAGTTGATGAGAATATTTTGACAATTCTGCCTGATTGTCCAGGAACTTCAATTTGGTATGGATTTTCTGTCTGAAACGACCCAATTTTAAGATGTAAAATAGGACATTCTAAATTTATATGGAAATAATGTATCTAATTGTGACACCCCCCACCCCCAAGCAAGGAGCAATGAACATTAAGACCTTAGCTCCAGCCATGTAAAGTCATAGGACTGAAACAGGATTATAGTCTCCTTATCTCATTTGCAAATATTACAAAATCTGTATACTGAAACTCCTAACAAAATTTACAAAGAATTATGGTTTCTAACTGGAAAAAAATCAATTCTGGAAGCTGTTTCAGTGAATATTTATGACTTGATGCACCTTTAAGAGTAGCTGTGGTTTTCCAAATGTCTTAGTTCTTGGTGTCTGCAAATATGCATATGATCAAGTAATTGTGTTCAGTAGTTCAATAACTGCCTTTATGGAATCCAGTGTGATTCCTATATTCTCATTTACTTCTCAGCTAACTAATCTTTAAGATTCTGATCACATAAAGGTAATGTACACTGAATTTTATGGATAACCAAAGGAAACCAATCACGACATATATTTCTAAAATGACTTATTCACATAGGTGTTTTGTGAACTGAAACTCAGCCAAAACAAGTACTGAGCTATCATTATTTGTTAACAATTTCTTTACCACACAGGCAGTAAAATATCTAGAGTAGGTGACAGGGAAAGCAAAGCAGTCTGCATTCCCTGGAAGTAAAATATTTTAGGAGCTTTCCCTTGCAGGATAGAGGGTACCTTGACAGGATTGATTATATTGACCATTTTATGGGTCATTGTCAAGAGATTGAACAGTTGATTTGATTTGGTCTTCTTAATGGCCAAAAGGACCAGATGGCTCAATTGGATTGATGACTGACACAAAAAATTCAACTGTGAAAACATTTGAATCAATGGTAATATGTTAACATCATCCAACATTTCAAAGAGAGGCCTAATGTCAAAACTTCAAAGCCCAGTTTTCAGATTCAGCTGGGACCCTTAGTCTTGATGGCTAATGCAGAATTAGTTTTGCAGTAGAAAAGTTTAATTGTGGATGTTTTCAAATTTTCCATGGTGCAAATCGGCATTCTAACGAGCAGGATATTAAAGAAACCAGGAAGAAAAACAACAAATTGCTAGTGTTATTGAGAAGCCTTGAAATCATGCCAAACAAAAATGATGATGGACCTAGATATGAGACTCTATAATGAATTTATAGCGCAAACATCGTGACTCATAAGCCTGTCACACAACAGCAATTTTAAAAAGCAGTCCTTGCAAGTTAATACCAGTGTTCTGTACTCTCTTGGATCCTGAAGTGAGATTTTACCAAGTGTTAGAGCATTTTGTGGACATGAATATCATTAACCCCCTCAAAAGAAAAGGCAGTATTATGAAGCAAAGATTTATATATATTAAGACTTAAGTATCCATCTCGTGCAATGCCTTTTGGCTCCATTTCTGAATGTGATGGTGATGTCTATGTGTAATAAGGTGAAATGGAGGGCGGAAGCAGTTATCAAGGTGACTGGTCTGTGTCCTCTTAATAAGGAAAATGATAGGAAGTAGCATGAAATACTAAAATTTCATGAGAATCAAATGTCTTTTAACCTTGTTTTCCTTTTAAATTTCCTTATTTTGGTAACAGCAAATATTTGTTAGTTTCAGATCTTTAACTTATCTCTTTCCTTACTAATGTATTTCGAAATGTTGCCATACTGATGAGAGAATACACCAAGTTTCCTGGGTTTGGACCAGGGCTGCAACACCATCTGTCAGTGTCCGTTTATCTACACATCTGGGTCTTCAGCATATAGGGTATAATGGTGGAGAGAAGGGAAAGCTGTTTTTGGAGTCTTTTACCAAGACTAAGATACCTTTTAATGTAAGGCCTAAAATGAGAGAATGTGAATTTGAAACAGGTTTTGTCAGAGATCCTTTTTCTTGGGGCATGGATTGATTCATTTATTTAAAAAATACTGAGTGTCAATTATATGCTAGGTAATGTACTTCAAGCATTATATAGTCATGTGTACATATTTATATGCATAGTCACTGACAGATATTAATAATCTCCAAAATATATTTGTAATTTGTAATTTTCACATGAGCTATTACAGGAAAGGTCACAATGTTATAAATGAATAATGGGGACAGGTGGCATCCTTAGAATGTTGATCAGGGAACATCTCTGAGAGTGACATTGAAGCTGACACCTGAAAGTATGTAAGTAATATCTAGGTAAAGAGGTAGGGAGGGAAATGTACCATAGCGTGTGAAGGCTTAGAAGATAATCATGTGACTGGAAGAAAGAATAGCTTAAAATAAACCTGGAAAAGAAAGCGGAGTTCAAGTCATGTAGGGTGTGTTAGTTTGCTAGGGCTGCTGTAACAAAGTACTAGAAATTAGGTGACTTACACAAGAGAAATGTATTACACCTCATATTTCGGGAAGCTAGTTCTGAAATCCAATCATTGGTGGGATGGGTTCCTTCCGAGAGCTGGGAGGGGAGGATCTGAACCTGCCCTCTTTGCTTGACGTGATCATAATCATTTTCTTCTTTCTCTTTTCACATTTTCTTTCCTCAGTCTACATTTCCTCCTTTTATGAACAAACTGATCCTGTTGGACTAGTGGACACCCTAATTAGTACACACCCTCATGCGAACTTGATTACCTAGTTAAGAACCTGTCTTCACAAAAAGCCACGTTCTCAGGTTGTGGGGGTTAGGACTGGAACATAGGAATTTTGGGAGGACAAAAATCCATTAAAAAAGTCTTGGAGGACATTGCAATATTTTGGACTCTAAGTGCTTAGGACTGACATTGAAGGCAACCATTTAATTTTAATTTTTTTTCAAAGATTTTTTTTATTTATATATACAAGCTGGGGTACAGGCCAGAGGCATGGGGCAGTGAGAGGGTTCACCAGAGACAGAGTGGGGAGCAGAACAGGCAGATCAGAAATACACTGCTGAGGGGAGCAGCGGGCGAGGCAGGAGAGGTCTGCTGCACCATGTGGGATTCTCCATGGCTGGGCATCGAAATCGCATCGCGTGCTGCCAACAGCTCCACAGTGCAGGGCTCAACTGCTGCACCACCAGGGAGGCCCCAACCGTTGAATTTTAATGATCAAAAAGATACCTCTACTGTGTGGGGTATCTATCAAAGGGGGTTATATTAGGTTTCTATTGTTGTTGTAACAAGTTAATACAAACTGAGTGGAGTAAAAAAACCCTACAAACTTATTATTTTACAGTGTTGCTTCCTGGAAGTCAAAAACCCATTTACTGAGCTAAAATCAAGGCAGAAGTCTTCCTTTGCTAGGCTCTACGAGAAAACCTACGTCTTTACTAGTTTTTAGAGCCCACCTGCATTCCTTACCGCTTGGCTGTGTCATCCATTTTAAGGCCAGTGACTTAGGATCTTCTCTGTGATGGCAGTTCAAATCATTACATTTTCTCTTTCTGAAACATCCTTCCTCTTATAGAGACCCTTGTGATAACAGTAGAGCAAATTATCCAGGATAATTCCCCATCTCAAGATCTTTGATTAAATCACACCTGCAAAAACCCTGTTCCCATGAAAAACTAACATATACAATAGGTTCCAGGGAGTATGGTGGAGAGAGGGGGAGAAAGAGAGAGAGAGCGCGCGAGCATGCGCACGTGTGTATTTGGGGTCGGGCGCAGCAACAGGATGGGGGTGCTAACATTATTCAATCTCCCATTAGAGTAAAAAGTGAAA
The DNA here is from genome assembly GCA_004024925.1 of Scalopus aquaticus. NCBI lineage: Eukaryota > Metazoa > Chordata > Mammalia > Eulipotyphla > Talpidae > Scalopus > Scalopus aquaticus. The sequence goes on along the minus strand of PVIJ01016541.1, from coordinate 7,850 downwards.
GCCATAAGCCAGTTAGAAAGTTTTTGCAGCAATCTAAGCAGTTGACAATAACCAGAACAGGTTAGCAGTGGAGATGGAGAAAAATATTTAGGATGGAGAATTATTTAGGATATAAAATGAACAGGACTTAGTGAATTGGATAGGAAGAATAGAAGTGAGAGAGAGCAGGTCAGTTGTAATTGGGTTCACATCTAACATACCGCTTCGTTCTTCTGAATCTCATCTTTACAGCATGGACATGGACTAGGTCGTTAAAACTTGCATTTTGAACACAAACCTGTAAGTTTCTAAAATTAGCCACTTTTGCAATAAAAATAATTTTTATTTCTATGATAAGTTTGGCATAGGTGGAAATTTTATATTGAATTTTTTGGAAGAGCTGTGTAAAAATTGTTAGTTCAGATTTAGTAAACCTTATAAATAAATGATTTGAAATAGGATGCTAAATTGGTTATTTATCCCATTAAGTTTGCAACTGAAAGAGAAAAATAAGCTAAAGAATTGGAAAATAAAGTCAATTAGCAAGATATAACTGGTTGAGAGCTCAAAATACAGCAAATGTGGGTTGCATTTGAAATATTAAGAGAATTTTCCTGAGCTGGTGACTGACCCTTGTATGTGTTTTGAATGACATTACAAGAAGGGAAACTGCATTCTAAATGGAGGGCTCCAGAAAATCTAGTTGAAAAGACTGACAGATAGACCTGCTGAGAAATTTCCTTGACTGATTTGTAAAGCCAGGAGCTCCGGAAAATATTTAGGGACAATGAAGGGAAGAACATAAAACTACATGGGAACGCTCAGGCTAGACGATTAGCAGATCGTAGGGGCACTCTAAGGCAAAGTTAACACATTAAATAATAACTGTTTATCTTATGCTGTTTGACACTATCTCTAGGAATACATACCCAAATGCCATTCAATTAAAAATCCCATTAGGAAAAAAAAATGAGCAGCTAAAATGATTCTGCCCAGCAGTGCTATCTAAAGAAAAGATATATTAGAAGTTGATGAATGGGTGATTTCATTCTTTTCTGCAATTTACCAGCTGAATTTGGAATTAAATAGTTCCACTGAATCAGGTGCTCTCCATTTTGAACTATTTCTAGTGTATGCTATAGCAAAATGCGGTCTTTTATGACAGGATATAATTGTTCTGCAGTGTCACTAGATGTCTGTTCTTATTAATACTCATTTGTCCCAAATGAAAGATTATTGCTGTTTTTAAGGGTTTTTTTTTTTTTAAGAATTAAGGCATCATATGACTCTATTAATAGGTAACTTAGTAATAAGCAAGGTAGATTATTATAAACTCTAGACCATAGTATCATCTGAACAGACTCAGGTTTCTGGAGGTCATACAGTGCAGTCAGCATTTTACCTAATTTCATCTGTCATTATGTGCTTCAGCTCCTCCCAGAGATGGACTTGTTTGCAGCTTTTAACCTTCTGATATCAACCCCTCTGTGGACAAAATAACAGCCCTGCCTCTCACCAGCTGACTGGTGGTTAATTTTATGTGTCACCCTAACTGATGAGGGGAAGGCACAGAGAGCTGGCAAAATATTTCTGAGTGTGTCTCTGAGGGTGTTGCAGTAAGAGCGTAACATTTGAATCAGTAGACAGAGCAAAGATCTATCCTGGACAAATGTGCGATGACATCATCCAATCTGTTGAGGGCCTGAACAGAACAAAAAGGGGGCAAAAGGGTGAATTGCATTTCTTTACCTGGGACTTCCATTTTCTACCTTGCCCTTGAACACCAGAACTTCTTGCAGATGGCAGGTAGTGGGAATTCTTGCTTTCCATAACCATGTCACAGCCAATTTCTACAGTATATCTCCTCTTAGATAAGTTATAAGATGGATATAAGATCTATCTCTAGCTCCAACTGGTTCTATTCATCTGGAGAATCCTGAAGAATACAGTATCCAAGTTTTACTAATAGTAATTATAACAGGTAATAATTACGAGCATTTTCTATGTTTAAGGTTTTGTGCTCAGTACTTGACCTGCATAATCACTTAAATCATCCCAACATTCTGATTAGACAGATACTATTATTATTCTCACATCAAGTCAAACAAATTAAGGCTCAGAGATTAAGAAACTTGCCAAAAGTCATGCCACAAGTAACCGTAGGAATGGGGATTTGAGCCCAGATCTTTTTAACTCCACAGCCCCAGTCTCTCCCACTAAGCTATTTTAAATGATTGCCAATTGCTGTGAGACTCAAATGAAACCTTAATTGTGACAGTGCTTTAAAAACCTAGCAGTACTTTAAAATGGAAGGGCTTATTATTACCCAAATGATTAACTGAGCCTATCACTGTTTATCCAGATGCTTGGCAGCATGTATATAAAGCCTAAGGCTATAATGGACCTTTTCCAAGTGGCGAAAGCTTAAATGTAATATTGGCTAATTGGTGACATGTCTTGGTTTTCAAAGCAATACGCATAGCTACTAAGTACGACTTCATAACTAACTACAACTGTGTTACAATTTTGGAGAGATTATGTAACTTTAGAACTTTGACAACTGTTCTCACCTGTTTTTCAGCGCTCTTCTAACATTTCTTGAGCATGTACATGTTTATGGAGTTCTATGTTCAAAGTATTCATTCTCTGGAGATCAGTTTGAGTTATATTCGGAAACATTATTTTGAAAAACCCACAACAGCAAGTTGTTTCACCAAGTGAGATTTATTGACCTGATATTCAGAGGTTTAGATTAGTGGTTTTCATATCATTCAAACTAAGATCAACCAAGGAGCTTGCCTGAATTTTACCACTAAGATTCTTAGTTGGTTTGGGGTGATAGTGTTAACAGCTCCCCAGGTGATTCTCAGTGTGCAGCTAGGCTTGTTTAGCCATTGGCCTGTTGCATCTTACCACATCCAAGCTTTTAGTTAATGAAGAAATGCAATAAAAAGGAAGAATACCAGAAATTTGGCATCGAATCGAAACTACCTGCTTCATTTCCACAATCTCTTCTATCCTTTTTTTTAAAGATTTATTTATTTATGCATACAAGCTGGGGTGTAGGCCAGAGGTGTGTGTGTGTGGGGGGGAGGGTGAGAGGGTTCACCAGAGACAGAATGGGGCAGATTGACTGAAATACACTGCTGAGGGGAGCAGCGGGCGAGGCAGAAGAGGTCTGCTGTGCCATGTGGGAAGCTCCCTGGCCCGGTATTGAACTCCTGCTGCAGTGGCTCTGGATAGCTTTGTAGTGCTGCGACTTAATCTGTTGCACCACCAGGGGGGCCCACAGCTCTTCTATCCTTATGGTCATCCCCAGTTCTTTTAAGTGTCAGAGTGTGGAATTACAAGAAAAATAGCCATGATCATTTGAAAGAAATGAAGATCTGGATAATCCATAGTCAAAACCTATAATGGTTATCGAGGTCTGCCTGGTAATGCAAATGAGCAAATAAAACTAGATGGAAACCGGTGAACTGGATGAGGGGGAGGTGGGAACAGTTAGATTGTAATACAGCCAGTTGTTCTCTTCCGCTAGAGTTCTCAATGTGTTGTTCTTGGACTTGGTGGAGTAGCATCACCTGAAAACTAGTTAGAAATGCAAAATTATAAGCCCTGCACCCAGAACCCAGTGATTGAGTCACAATCTGCTGGGGTGGGGGAGAGGCAACAACATGTGATCTAACAAGCACTTCAGGGGGTTCTGATATAGTAGAAAGCCTTCAAACTAGTGCAAGCCCAGTGTGATGAAACATTCTGCGTTTTCAAGAAAAGCCAAGAACCTGGGATTCTATTCTTAAAAACTTTTAAACAGTGCTGTGCGTATCTGTGAGCCATGTGTGCTCAGATTAGTCCGAACATCTCTCATATTAAAAGAACTGTGAATCTTTTATTTTTTCATACAATGTTTCCAAAGAAAACAAATCCTTGGGCAGTCTTGTCAGTTGTCTCTATCTTATAGGAGTTAAATAGTTTTGAAGTAGCCTTCTTAACTAGTGACATTTCCCAAGCGAAATCCCATTATCTTGAGTAATGCTAACATTTGGAAGACTGCAATCGGTATTTACATACAAACTCCCAGTTTAGGAATTGTTTGTCTTTTTAAAAAAATTTTTTAAAGATTTATTTATTTATGCAAACAAGAACTGTGGTGTAGGCCAGAGGTGCGGGGGGCGGGGAGGTGGCGTGGGTGAGAGGAGTCACCAGAGACAGAGTGGGGAGCAGAACAGTCAGCTCTACTGAAATACACCACTGAGGGGAGCAGTGGGTGAGGCAGAAGACTGCTGCACCGTGTGGGTCAGCTCCCTGGCTTGGGATTGAACTTGTGCAGCAGTGGCTGCTGATAGCTTCATAGTGCTGAGGCTTAACCCCTTGAGCCAACAGGGAGGCCCTCCCCCCAGGAATTCCGTTTTAGAGATAAAAAAGATAAAGGAAAAACTGGGAGGGAGAATGATTGACGGTCACAGGTTTAAATCCTATTGCTCTCACACCCAACTTCTAGAGATAGTCCCTCAGTGGCTGTTAATAATAAATAGATTTCCAGTGACTTTTTGATATTATCCAACATAGTCCACATATATGGATAGCAGGGAAGGCATGTTACATCTATGTTGTAAGTTTAGGGCAGTCATGACCTCTCAACATGTCTGCATTTGGGAAACTTGTTTCAGAGTTAACTAGACTGTGCTCATCAAATGGTGGCTTTAGGAATGTACTTTTTACCTTAGAAGCATTGGAGATTTAAATATATTTTTCTAATCAAGCATCCCAGGTTTCCCTGCACTGAAGAAATTAATGAGAAGGGGACATCTTTTCTCGGTGTGAGAAAACCAGGACAAATTGGTGATTACAATTTTATATGCTTCTATCTCTCTCGCATAACTTTGCTTTGGATGTGTAACAATTCAGAGATGGCAGTTGGGTATAGGATTGCATTTTATTGTTAAAGGCAATTCTTAACTGATTAAAATCAAAATGCCAATGTGGTAGTAAGGGAAATTTTACCTAGAAGTTAGACTGTCAAGTAGAAGTGCTACTCTGAAGTGTCTAATAGGAGACACAATGTCCTGAAACTTAAGGAGGACCCAACACAGTATTGACCCAGAGAGTTTAAGGCATGGTCAAAGTATCGAGGAAAAGTGCCAAAGTGATTGAGACATCTGATGCAAAGGCAGGTGAAGGCCTTCGGTTTGGAAGGTAATCATAGCAGGATGATGAATAACAAGGCAGGACGTACAGTGGATCAGAACAAATAATGTAGCAGAGAGGAAGTAAGTAACCCAAAGGTGTTTGTAGCCCACTACTGTGTTGTAGTAGAGAAAGCTCTATGATGTAGGAGTACTCGCAGATTTAAGACAAAGGACACTGTGGAATTTGCTAGAATGTGTCCACTTTAAGAGAGGGTTGGATTAAATGAATTCATATCCACATTTAATTTTAACAATCTTTGAAAATTCATATTCATTTAAAAATAGATTTCTAACACGTTTATATTAATCTTGGACTTGATCTGTTCATTTCTGAACTAGGGAAAATAAACTATGATTAACATGAGAATTAAATGTAGCAATAGTCATCATTTAGCATACTGATCTAGCACATACTAGTTTCAGGAAATGATATTGTTATTATGAAAATACAACATTTTCCTAATCTTTCCTCATAGAATTTGTTTTGAAATTGCAAATTATGGAATGAATTTCATAACCTGGTGACATGTCTCATAGTAAACTTACAACCAAAGTATCGAAAATTGGTGGAAATATTTCAGTTCTTTCAATTATTTTGTGACACAGTCAATAGCAATAACATTTTCTTCTCCATAATTTAAAATTTCACCAAAGTTTGCATCGCATATCTAATTGCTATGCATGACATTCTCTCTTATACTCAGATTTATTAGAACAAATCTCGGGTTTATTCTGGAAATAAACCCAACTCATTCAACTCAAATCAGATGCTATACAACCACAAATCATGACATATGACCACTACTAGGTTTTAATAGTTACAATAGATAATAAATCTGGTTTAGAATTTATTTACGGATTTAAAAGAATTAATATTCCATAGGGAAGTAGAGTGAATTGAAGATGGTGGAATAGAATAATTATGTAGTGCATGGGTTTTTTGTTTTTAACACAGGCAATGTGAATTAAATCTTGCTTCCAATTATATGGAAATGCTGGGGAAATTATATATTATAACTTAACTCAGCCTCAGTGTTCTCATCTATACAGAGAAAATGACCTCTAACTTAGTGTTGCCAATAACACTTAAATGAAAAGTCAAATAATGCATTTAGCATAGTAAAACCTAGTTGGTGATAAATAAATCTAAGTTCTTTGCACCACCATTATTAAAAGGTTAGACATGATAAAACAATTCTTTAAATCCTCATGTTGATGAAAAATCCGATATTCTCTTCAAATATATTTTATCTGATTATCTTTATACCTCTATTTTTATACATTTATTATACCTTTATTTTTTAATCTTTACAACTTCTCTACCCTAGTATCTTTGATCATTTAGGTAGATGTGATAGTAAAAATATTTAGCATGTAACTAATATTCAGAACATACAGAATGGGCACTTGCCTTAACAGTTCATTAGTGCCTTACTAATACACACTGGCTGTCAGTCTGCCATTGACATATGGCTGAAGGTGTGGCAAGAATTTATGGGTACTTGGAAGGCTAAAGTTGGCAGTGTGATCAGGCCAAGGAAGATCTGAGGGTGAGCAGGTCCACAAAAAGAAAAGTTTAATGTCCTTTGTGATATATATTTCTTTACTAAAATTCTTGGAAATGGCATGGGATTTTTGTTCCAGTTTTCCATCCATTATACTCATGACTATGTTTCTTAGTGCAAAACTGCTGTGATGATATTTCTGCTTTCTTCACTCATTGAGGTGGTAATATAGGTAGCAGATGGCTCAAGATTGAAATGGAACATTGTAGGTAGCAGATGGCTCAAGATTGAAGTGGAACATTGGTATTCCAATGTGAGTGGAATCTCTATACCACTAAATCATCAATTCAATGGATTACATCTCCAAAACTCTTTGGGCTTTATCACACCTGGTTTGATACCCCACAGTATCATTGTGCATTTAGGGACACGGGTCTGATACTCTAATCTAAATTAATGTTAACTATAAAACTATCCATAATTTGTACTAAATGTCCCATGGGTCTTGTGAAAGCGGCTTGCACAACCACAGGGATATTCTCAGCACCTTTTGAACAGTTACTAGATTGAGAATTAATTTGATATTTAGTGGAGGGCAACAATAAAAGAGCTATTCCACTGGTCAGCAAGCAGGAAAATACTTAGGTTATGATGATACAAAATAATTAAGATACAATATACAAAGTAGGATCTCAACTCATTAAAGGAAAATAACTGCCAAAGAGTACAGTTGGTAAGGAATACTTCTAAAATATAAACAGCTGTTCAATACAGGTCATTATCTATGCTTTTTACATTTCTTTTTTTATATATAATATATATATATTTTTTATATAAATATATATTTTTATTATTTATGTCTTTGACATTTTGTATTCCCCTTGGGTAGCCCACCACCAATTCACCCGTGATCCGTCTCCGTGGTCCCTTGTGTTCTTTTCTATTCCATTTTGTGCCCTTTCCCTTCCCTCCCTCCGGCTCCCTCCTCCCCCACCCCCACTGATTGTCTCTCTCCCACCCGGCCTCCCTATAGTCCTGTTATAAGTGAAACCATTCGATATTTTTCTCTTTCTTTCTGGCTTATTTCACTGAGTATGATCCCCTCTAATTCCATCCATGTCGCTGCAAATTGCATGTGTTTATCTTCTTTCCATGCTGAATAGTATTCCATTGTGTA
>PVIJ01016540.1:0-32361 GCA_004024925.1 Scalopus aquaticus | reverse complement strand
GATCCCCAGCCCAGAGAATCGAAAACAGATCGTTCCTCAACAGCTGCCTCCCTCTCCAACTTTGCACCCATTCTGGAGAGTGAAAAGTAGTGTATTCTCCGCGCGCGGCTTTGACCGACGTCGGGTGGGTTAGGGAGCAGGGAGATAAAGTAGTGTGAGTGTGTGTGTGTGTGTGTGTGTGTGTGTGTGTGTGTGTGTGTGTGCGCGCGCGCGCGCGCGAGTGAGAGAGGAGGGAAGGGAGGAAGGATGGGCTTTTTTCTTTTTGGACCCCCTTCCATCTTCTCTGTTTCACTGTTAAGCTTTGAGACCACACTCTACTGGGCTTAGATCGCAACCTGCAGAGACTCTAAGCGGAGTCGAAGAAATTTGGCCCGGTTTTAATAGGATAGGGGAATGAACACCGGAGGTCAATAAAGCCCTCCAAAAATGATGAATGATTGAACACCTGTGATGATGATAGTGATTACCAGAGCAATTAAACAGTTTGATTAAATGAACCGTCATAACAATGATGTCTGCGGGACATATAAAGAAAGACAGTGCGAAGGGGCTGGCAGGAAAGAGGGTAGTGCGACGCCAGGGAGCGGGGCTGAGGACCGGGAGGTATTTGCCCGGATAGCCAGAGCAGGAACAGTCCGGCGCCCGGAGCTTCGGGAGGGGTGTCTAGCCCAGGTTTTCACCCACCCTTATGCCGGGCTTCAAGCCTGCAGAAATCGACGGGTCCACGAGTATGAAACCTGCGGGTTGGTGGTAGGAGGGGGGAGGGTCCTTCCTCCTCTGCCGCCTAATTTTTTCCTAGACGATCTCCAAGATTAAAGACATTCTTCTTATTTGTTGCGGAGTTGCTCCTGGACGTATAAGAAAAGGTGAGTAAAAAAAAGAAAAGAAGACTCAAAGAAAAAAAAAAGTTGACTTCCCGAATTTTATTTCCAGCGGCAGTTATACGAATTCAGTTTAACCGGGGTGGGAAGGATAAGAGAAAAAAAAAACAACCAATCTGTTCTCTCTGCGGAGTGTTTTCGATTTTGCAGAGATCTTGATTTTGGTGGATCCAAGTTTCCCCCTCAGTGCCGCTGGCTGAGAAGTTTACACTGTTTTCAGTTGTTACTTTTCCAATTGTTGTTATTTTCAATATTGCGTATTTATGGTCGCCAAAAGAATGATGTTGTTTCAAAAATGTCCTGTTAAGTAAGCGCCAGTTACTTTACTTTTAAAAAAGAAACTCAGTTTCCATGATAAGCGCTTCTTTTGTGAAGATAAATTTCGAACCGCACTGCCTATCAGTTAAATATTCACTTTGCTACTTTCTTATTCTTTTTCGGTGTTTTTCCCCCATCATGATACTGTGAATTGAACTGGCATCCACAATCTTTATTTAGAAAAACTTCACAAGCATTTTTAAAAAAAGTTTCTTCTGTGGCAGTGCATCTGAATAAAAAGAATTCAGAGAACTAATTGTTTTTTTATTTTCAAAGTTTTTTAGCTACTAATAGATTGATTACACCCTTGGTATACTTTGGGTCTTATAAAAGTGAAAAACATTTAAAGTCTGTTTTCTTACTTTGAGTGAAGCAGAAGGCATTTTAACCTGAACTACTTTTTTCTTTCTCTCTAATATTCTGTAACTTCTTTTGCATTTTATTGAATACATTAAGACAACCAACAAGGCAAATCTGGCTAAATGCGATGGGGAGAGAAATGGGGCATTTTAAGATGTCAAAGGGAAAAAATCCAATCATCTTTAATTCCAAAGACTAGTTAAGAAGTGTGAATGTTAAAAGTGAATCTCTACTGGAGGAAAATTTGTGTCATTTAAAAATTTGCTAATTGCCCAAGGGAAGACCCCCGATTTTCTTGTGGCTAAAGCGTTCACTTATCTAGTTGCATGTCATTTATGAGAAACTTAGTTTAAAATAGCATTTCAGTGCTGTGGATTACACACGAGATTAAGTTGGTTGTGATTCAGGGTGTCCGTTCTTGGTCAATGTGATGAATTTAAAGTGCTATTTGAATCATCAATTTGCTGATGTCTTATTAATAGAGCTGAAAAACATTTAGGAACTTCCTGGTTCCCTCCTCCCCAAATTTGCAGTCCTATAGAAGCGATTCCAAAGCAATGGGTGTACAAACACTTTCTGATTCCTAGTCTGATAGTACCATTACTGAGGCTCCATTCGCAGCATCAGCACCCCTGCTCAGGCTGTGAGGCAAGGCTCTTCTGCTTTCCTACTTTGGGGTGAAGGAAAAGTAGGTGGGGCAGGCCTGCAGACAAGCGAGAGATGGGGGTCGCAAGAGGCAGCACACACCTCCATCAACAGTCAGCTCCTTTTGCCCAGGCTGGAAATGGTTTTAACAGGCGGTAAAATTTCATCTTGCGGTGTCAAATTGGGGTCATTTTGGGGTTAGAGTTCTCAGTGTCCGAGAGGAGCTGTCCAGCTGCGTGGGGACTCATTAACTGCAAAAGATCTGTTTCAGTAAAAACAATTCAAAGACAATCAGAAGGCTAAAGACCCTCTACAAATCGCATTTTACAAGTGCCCCAGAACAAATATGGATGCTGAAACCTATTTCTTCAGAATCTCAAATCGGCTACTTAGCTCTGGAGTGGGGGGTGGGGGGCACTACTTAAAAAAGGAGGTGAAAGGGAGGAGACCCTTTCGGGAGGGGTGAGTGGGAGGGGGTTTTGGGCCTCTCAAATTTAAGAGTGTGTTTTTAATCAGGTCTTTCTTATTGAAGCATCCCAAAGACTTCTGAGAACTGCTTCTCTTTTATTTTTCCTCTTCTTTTTGTCTCAAGATGGAATGCTATTATAGGTATCGTTTAAGATTTTAAAAGAAATACTGAATTCCACTCTAGTTACTTAATTTAAAGGGCATTGGATTTATGGAGAGTATTTAATTTGAAATGAGCATTTATAAACCTAGGCTCTATCTTAGGTGAATTTGTCCACCTTCCTTAAGAAGCCCATATGCCTATTTCTTCTTCTTCTTCTTCTTCTTCTTTTTTACAGAAAGTTATAGGTCTTCAACACAGATAACTCCAAATTCCTCAGGACTGTGAGGTCTGAAGTGTTAATCTGTGTATTAAAATCACTGGGTTTAAATCCTTTTTGTCCTCTTACAATAGTTAGAACAATTGATGCCTTGCTAGAGAATCAAATAAATCCAACCTTAATCTTATTTGTAACTTTAGTTAATGTTTTGAATTGGAATATTTTAGATTAAGCAGGTTTTTTGCCTTACAAGGTTAATTTTTATTTGTGGAGGTTCTGTTTATTGGTTTGGAAGAAAGATATTAATTATTACTTTGATTCAAAAAATTCCTTTAGGTAAAAGGAAAGTGCAATTTTAAAATGAGAAGCTAGATGTGTGAGATGCCAGGGGCTTTAGAATAAAACCAAATCAATACCTTAAAGTATTATTTAAAGAAGTTTTTTTTTTTTAAATTGCACTACTGAACTGACCAAGTAAAAAGGATCAAGATATTTCATTCCTGCTCTCTGGACTCTACCTCTCTCACTAGGTCTTCTCTCTCCATCCACTGCACTGTTCTTTGGGTTCTGAGTGAAACTGAGAATTTTGTAGTCTAGCTCTTTTTTTGCAAGCTTCCCAGAGTATTTATAAATGGTTATTCAAAGAGTTTCATTCCTGGCCCAACAGAAACAGCCCTGAGTCCAGCATCACTGGGACAAAGGCTGATGCGCTCTCCTCTGCTTCAGACCTTCCGGCTGACAGTTGGAATTTTTGATATATATTTTATTTGGCATTTCCAATAACGTGTTGGCCTCTCCTTCCCCAACCCCCTTGCAGCCATCTATTATTTTAAAAACATCTCGTCTCTGTAAACCTCTGCTCATCCTTGTGAACTGTTCTTGACCTTCCCACAGGGTAACCAGCAGTTTTGAAAGTTGCACTAGGAAGGAATTCACTGAATTTCTTACCTGTTAACTTTGCTCACCCTCTCCCTAGTTGGGATCAAGAAAGCGAGGAGGATCTTATTTTGTTTTTTAGTTTTTGATCCATTCACAACTTAGGAATTTCTACCATATTTTTTCTCTTCCTTCCCCACTCCCTCCCCCATTAATAGCAAAGAAGCATTCTACAGTTTATTTTCCTAAACAGGATGGGATGGAATATTGTACTTCTCTTTTTACTCTTATTTCTCTCAATTTTAGCTACTTCTCTATCTCGCAGAAGGAAAGTATTTCAATAAATAGCCCTCTAGCGCTATCTGGCGGGACTCCAAAGGCGACGTGAGCACATTCAAGCCGTCTCTGGCTCCTTCCCGCGCTCTCTTCCTTCCTTGCTTCCTTCCTCTCCCTCTCTCCTCTTTCTCTAGGCTCTCCCCTGTCTTAATCTGATCCCCCTTTCTTCTCTCCTCCTACGGCCACTTTTCTGTCTTGCACCCTCTTTTCCAGCACTCACGGCCTGGAAGGTCAGAAGCCGATACCCTCGGAAAGAGGTGATGCTCTGGCAGCGCCCCCCAGCTCTTTTAAGGCTCCCACCTTCGCTCAACGTGGGTCAAGACACCTCCATTGCCTTCGATTAGCATCTTAATTTACTTAACGTGTAGTTTTAGTCCCAGCATCTCAGCTGGCCGTGGTTAGAAGGGCTCAAAGCTGCATTTGCGAAATGTTAAAGGGGGAAAAAAAAATCAGAGGCTTGGAATCCCAGCTAAGTTTTAGGTCAGGACACCCAGTCTCAATGATAGTTGTTGTTGGAAGGGGCCCCGCTTATGGTGGAAAGGGCACATCCTGGCGCCCGGCCTTTAGGAAAATCCGCGGGTGGGGTGGGTGGGGAGGGGGTGAGAACCTTCTGTCCCCCACCTGCCGGGAGAACCGTACATCACAATGGACTGACTGCTCGAACCTGTATCTTGGGCCTGTCTAGGATTTTTAAAAAAGTAACTAGCTTTATTTCCACTCTCCCACCACTGCTACCACACCAAATTTGGAGAAGATTGGGAAAGAGAAGTGGGAGTATAAAAAGAGTATTCTCACTAGAATATCCACAGGGCAAAGAAGCCAAAGACTAGGAGAGCCAGGAAGGCGTGCGTAGGGGATGCAGTGCTCACCAGCATCTTCCCTCCTTTCTCGCAGAGATTTGTCTCCTTTTTTATTTGTGGCTATTTTGTTTGTTTTAAACAGTAGCCTGTAAACCCGCAGCGGTGTATGGGAAGCAGTCAAAGGGCATGGGGTGGAAAGCGTGATTCAACTTCAACTGCGTGCTTTAGGTACTCTCTTAATTTTTTATTCTCTCTCTCTCTCTCTCTCTCTCTCTCTCTCTCTCTCTCTCTCTCTCTCTCTCTCACACACACACACACACACACACACACACACACACACCCTGAATCTTAGAGAAATCTCCCATCCTTCCTTTGAGCAAATCTCCATCTAGTCTTTGGAATAGAGGAAAGGGCATGAAGCATGGGGGGCAGCAGACTCACCCAATTTTATGATTGCATTTTCTAAATTTTAGTTTTGACCTTGAAGAGTAAAAATGAGGGTCATATCCCAAATTCAGACCCACTCAGTGGCTAAAGTGAGCAGACCTCAGCCTGTGTGACCACCAAAGGCCCCCTTCCTCATTCTGAAATCCTACCCCCACCCCACAATCGAAAAAAGCAGAAAGGGGGTCAGGGTGACACAATCTTACGTTCTTTTCCTCAAGAATTTGCTTCCCCCCCCCCACACCTACACACTCTGAGGAAAGAAAGCACAGTTCGGGTGTAATTAATTGAGGACTGTTATTAGGTCATCATTAGCCAAGGTGCAAATAATTGCAGCCCGTTTTTACTTAAAATTGACCAACCCCAGAGTGCTAGATCGATTCAGAGTATAAAAATGATGTATCAAAACATCAATGTCGATTATTTGAAATATTGTAGTCGAAGTTTTTTATTGCTTCATCGGTTAAGTGTCTGAAAGTGCAGTGTTCAAACATATATTTATGTTGTCAATACTGTCAGAACTGTCAGTTTTACTATACTGGATTTGTACTACATTTCGAATTTACTCATTTACATAAAATGCCCACCCTAGGATTCCCCCACCCCTACCCTACTCTCTCTTTCCTCCCATCGCTGGAAAATCCGTGTCAGTGTCTTCAAAGGATTCAGCAATCTTTGCCTAAGCTAAATTGTGCACTGCCTCTTTTACTCAATTTTCCACATTGGATTACATGTCTTTTTCACCATTCCTAACTTTAAAAGGGAGCCTTCCTCCTTTCTTCCCAACTGTGCCTACTCCAACCTTTTCTCTGAGATAGGGTTATAATAGTTGGAAAGTTTCATGTTCAAATATCATATCACAGCTCCAAATAAACCACTGAGGGAGTAAAAAGGACAAACTGGGCTTCACTGTATCTCTTTGACCGTAGTCTTATAACTTGAATGCCCTGGGCATATGTGTCAGGGTCCATCATCAAATTACCTGGAAGACTGAAATCTTCCAGGGAAATGAATTTGGAAATATAAATACTTTTTCTTTCTTTTTGCTTAAAAGCTGTGATAGGAAAAAAAGGAAGTAATACATATAAATGATCAGCACGTTTTACCTTTAAAAGCTTTTGAACTCAATGGAAAGACACAAGTTGGAAGCAGAATTGACAGTTTTAATTCTACCCATTTTCACCTGGCATGTCAGATCAGAGGCAATCATTTATTTTGGGGGGGGGGAGTAGATAGGAAAGCCGGATAAGAAAGCTTGAATCCACTGAAGTCTCTATCTAAAAACCACAGAGAAATTCAAGACATTTATTGAAACACGAACGTTCGATTGCGCCACACTCTCAGTATAGATTAATTGAAATTTATAAATTCACATTTTGCCTAATTTTATGCTTTTTATTTCTTCCAGGACTTCCTCCAAGTTTGATAGGGAAGACAGGGCCATTTCTGGACTAAGCTGTAAGAATGTGTTTTCATTCCCATAACGCTGAAGCACTTTTTATAAGGCTTTTAATTATTTAAATATATTTATTTGGGTAATAAGACAAGCTACACGTGAAAAGATAGCTGTACTCTATGCAGTCAGTCCTAGACTAGGGGGAAAAACCTAGACTCGGAATGAGAAGCACTTCCATACTCATCCTTGCTTAAAAAAAAAAAAAAACAAGTTTCCTGCGTGCATCTGTATATCTTCGTGTGCACGTTTATAAACATCTCCCAGTCCGTGTTTGCGTGTTACCTCCCTCCTGCCACACACTCGAAGGCAGAGGCATCGCGGGATCGCCCCCAGAGAGCTGTGTTTACTTAGGTTTTTTTTTAATCTCTCCGCCATGTATGACAAGTGTTACTTCAAGAAATTCATCAGCCTTCTACAGATACTTCCAGTTTTGCTGTAATGATCTGCAGAAGAGAACTGCCATCACTTTCTCACATCCCAAGGTGTTGCAGGAACTCAGAAAGGGGAGAGTGGCTGAAACGCTTAATTACAATGGGGGAGGGAGGGGCGCAAGGCGGGAACACTGGAGCGGGAGTGAGGAAGGTCCTTTACCTGCCGGGTACCTGGAGAAGGCGTCGAACCATCTCGGCGAATGTTTGGGAAAGGTAGGCTTGCCTTTTAAAAATGCCTTTGGGGAGAAGTGATACCCTTGTGTAACAATTAGCTCAGACAATAAAAATAATTGGAAAATCAGTTGGAATTTCTGAGTTTTTAATTACGTTTAATTTTGTGCTAAGCCGTAAAATTACGAATGCTCCTCAATTAAACACTCTTCTCTTGTAAAGCGTTTAACAACAATTATTCCTTAATCAGCCTGAATGTGAGTCACAAATGATGCTTTTCCACATCAAAGGGACGTCCTTCGACGTTACCTTTTAGTCATAAGTAAGAGGATTAATTCCTATAATTAGAGGGATAAATATGTGCATAAATACATCTCTCTCTCCTTTAAAACACACACACACTCACACACACACACTTTCTGTGTGAGACGTGGTCGGCTCTGGTAGGGTAAGAATTTTTAATTGTCCACCTTTGCCCGACACCCCTTTGCTGGCGGGCGAATCGAACCGAAGAGACGCTGGAGCGAAGCACAGACCCCCCCCAAAGGGACGCACACGCGTGCACTCAGAGAAATACAGGTTTCTCCGGTCAGGCAGGAGGTACAAAGCTCAAGTTCCCTTGACATCCCCCTCCCACCGCCACCACCACACAAACACGCTGTGACCCTTCCAAGACAATAACCCACTCCCCACTCCTGCCCCTGCCCAGCACGAACGGGAGTTTTGTCTTCCTACGGGTCCACTTGTCCAGAAGAACAGGGTCCCGGTCCCCAGCCCAAGCTCCAGGTTAACTCTTCAGACTACACATAAAAATTGAGCATGACCTTTTAAAACTCCTGTGTGAATATCTCATTTACCTAATGACTTTATGTCACCTAGGAGGAAGGTCAATTTCCTCTTAACCTTTCCCCCGCTGCTGCAGTAAGCATTCTTCCCTAATCAATGGTGGCTGGAATAATCAATTTCCATTTTATGATCGCTGACAAACTCAATCTCTGGGCGTGAGCGCGGTGGGGCTCGCTCTGGCCGGGACAGAGGTCTCTCCGGGTACGCCCAGCTCCGCCCGGCGCCAAGGGAAACTGCTCGCTCTTCTGTAGAGTTCAGAGACTTTGGCAAACTTCCCTCCCCCAACCGCCGGCGTGACTTCTGAGTTGTCACTAATCCGAACCTGATATTCACCAGAGCTCCTTCGGTCACCGACAATGCTCCCCGCTGCTGCTGGGCCTCCCACCCGCCCCTCCTCGGCGTGTTTTTATTTCAAAGGCTGCAGGCAGGGATTGCCCCGACCCAAAGGGAGAGTGAAAGAGGGAGGTGGGAGGGCGGGAGGAAAGGAGGCCTTCAGTTTCATTTACATTTTAAAAATTATTTTTGCCTTCTTCTGCATGGATCTCAGCTCTTTCACTGTGTCTCAGCCTGGTTAACTTTGCATAAACAAAGCCACAACAGAAGCTCAGAGTGGGTGGATTCCTGTGGAAATGAAGTCAACTGGCAGTTCTCTTTCTCCTTTCCTATCTCCTTTCCTTTTCCCTTCCTCTTCTCTTCAGCGTCTCCCTCCTCCACCTTCCTCTTTCAATACCTATTATGCTTAAAGATAGGTTTATTAGATGCTACTTTACCTCCATTTTTAGTTTCCCAATCTGGAGAAATAACCAGGAAAATTACTAAGTCAAAGCTAATTTGAAAGCTAATTTGGAGTAAATTTACTTTTTTTTTTTTTTTTAATCTTTGGAGGACCTAAACATGAGTCCTTTTCTCCTGAAAATTACCCATAAAGCAGAAGCTGACTTTTACACCCACAGAGATTGCTTGGAGAGAGGGAGCTCTTAGCAGTGGCTCACCACAGGTCTCTGGAATTTCTCTCCCTGCATTGTGTTCCCATTTTTTTTATTCACTCCCAAGACATGATGAAGATGTTGTTGATTATCAAACAATCTCAAAACCCTGCTTAACTAGGGTTTAATGGCAGAGAAATAACTTTCCATGGGAAAGATACCCTATACCTAGTTATTTGCAGATTTCTTATGATTTACCAGCTAGTTAAAACAGAGCCCTGGATCCCACTTTTTCTCCTGAGCATGTTCTCTCAGGTCATGTTGATGATCCTTGAAAAAGTTACTAAAATGCCCTCCTCTTAAAAAAGCTCAGAGCACCTTATTACTTGTAGGAAGACATTCTGCTAAAATTAGGAGCTTTTCCAAACAATCAAAAATGTAACTATTCTGCCTTAAAAATATAAATAACCTACACTGGTGTAAAAAACAAACATTTAAAGGCTTTGGACTTCAAGGTGAGGCATGTCTGGGACAAAACACTGTTCATCCACACCAGTTTCCCCAAGTCCTGTTAGGAACAGAGATGGCTGACCTGGCCCCAACTCCAGCTTGTCTGAAACTGGAGGTTCCATTCCTGCCTTGTGGAAATGGGAGAGAGCTGCAATTGCCGGAGGCAGTGAGAACAGGCTGGGTACAGGGCCGCAGGAGGGAAAAGACTGGTCGAGTTCCTTGTATTCTCACTTCCCATTTTGCCGCATGCCAGGAAGTGTACTTGTAACTCTACTGAATTAGATTCTGGATTTAAATAGGTCCACCTCTGAACCACAGTGTAGCACCTGGCTTTTAGAAGATTTGTTCCATGTCCCCAACAACTGAAGTTACAGACTTTCGAGAACCTGTTTGGAGGTCAGGAAGTGCTTGTACAGGAAGAATTCCCCATTACTAAGAGTCCTGAGTGGGACTTTTATCTCTATATTTGACAGGGGAGTAGACAGATTGGGGATGAGCCCCTTGACCTCAGATAATTACTACAATCTCCCCTCTTAAGTAAATTTAATTCTCACACAGGAATAATTAACAACTTCTGACTAGGCACTCTGTGAGAATTTCCTCTCCTTAAGAGTCTTCACAGGGATATTGAAGAATATGTTTAATACTAGTTTTTATTTTCGCTTCATTTAAACATCTTGTGTTCGGCTCACTTCTTCCAGTCTACTGGAACACATTTGGCGCCGTCTTGAATTGTGTTCTAATTCCAGCAGATGAAATAGGGAAATCTAATCATCAGTTACTCCCTTAACTCCCCTTCCCCAACCCCAGGCATCCTAAAGAAAGATACACACTACATTACTCTTCAGAGAAGGAAAATCCTTTAATTGTTCTTAGTTTCAAAAGCATGTCAGAAGAGATTTCTAAGTAATAAAAAGTGCCATTCTCTCCCTTTGACTCACAACTTTATTCTACCAGTGTCTCACTCAGGGTTATACTTGGAAATTGCACATCAGGTTATAAAGTGTGTGTAGAGGAACAAGAACCCCACACAGAGACTAGTTTTCTAAAGGCGACTGAGGTGGCTCATGTCCTAACTGGGAAGACATCTCTGTCAAACATCTCTAAGGGGAGGGTTGAATTAGATCGTGTTGGGAGCAGTTTCTAACCCTAGAAAGACAAAAAGGGCCTCCAGGGCTCAGGAGTAAGCAGGAGCCCAGGCTCTGGAGTCTGACAGGAAGAGGCCAAACCTTGGTTCTGTCCTGCACTAATTGTATGATCTGAGGAAATCACTTAACCTCTTTGAACTTCAGCAGTCTTATGTATAAAATCAGGATAATGCTATTTAATATTATTAAATATCTTCTGTTCACCCCTCTAGATCCATTCTTCACTCTCTCCAGTCTGCTATGGGCTCTCTCTGTCTCTGTCTCTAAGTAACCACTTTCCTCTCCATGACAAGCCTTGGAGCACTGCATCATCCCTTGTGGTTTCCTAACACCCTACTCACACCTTTCAAATATAGTTCCTTTATTAAGCACTTCTCAAATTACCCAATTTGATATGCACCATCTGTTTCCTGCTGGACACTGACTGATACACCTTATAGACTTGTTTGGAGGATTAAAATTAAATGAGATAATGTGTATAAAATACAAAGCACAGTTTCTTGCACATAGTAAAGGCTTAACACATCGAATTTTTAGTTATCTTTTACAATTATAATCTGCTGTAAGCTGTTCGTTTTATATATGAAGAAATGAAGGCCCAAAGTGGTTAAGGTCTGAATTCAAAGTCTAATTAACTCAAGAGAGTAACAACCTGGGACCAAGTCCCTGGACTAGCAGCTCTCAGTTCACTGCTCTTTCCAGAGCAGCTTGTTGAGCAAAACAGATGGGGGAGGAGGGAGAATCTTTTGTCACAGATGTTGGATAAAGGGTCAGAGGAACTAGAGGCAGAGGTGCAGGAGATAATAAGCATCTTTCTATGTAGCAATGGATTTGTCTCTGCCAAATTATTGCTGAAATAAAGCATCTTGTGATTTGAATCCAGTGACTTCAGCGAGAGTAGAACAGGCAGTAACAGGGGAGCAATGTATGCTTGATGGGATAAAAACAAATTTATGGACCCATAATTGGGAGTTTTACCAAGAGGTATGATACTGTTTCCAAGACATAGACTATACCAGAATTAATTTTAAAATAAAGGCTGATATTTGGATTAGCAGTGCAGACTAAAGTATGAACTTTATGACTCTTAGGGATCTACTATGGTGCTATGAGCTCACACAGACTAAGAACACTAAGTTGTGTTCCACAGATATTTGGCAATTGGACAATACCAACAACACGTGGAAAACAGTCAATCATTAATTCGTTCAATCATTCAGACAAATATTTATTGAATTTGAAATATTCTCCAGGAACTCCTATGGGTACTAACATATAAAGATTGGTAACATACTTTCTCTGCTTCAATGAGTCATGGAGCAGAATAGAGGTTGGTATTTAAACCTGTTTTGGTGTGGGGCCTCCCTGGTGGCACAGGGGGTTAAGTCTCAGCACTATGAAACTGTCCACAGCCACTGCAGCATGAGTTCAATCCCCAGCCAAGGAGCAGACCTCTCCTGCCCGCTGCTCCCCTCAGCAGTGTACTTCAGTCAGTCTGCCTGTTCTGCTCCCCACTCTGTCTCTTTTGAACCCTCTCACCTCCTCCCCCACCCATGCCTCTGGCCTATACCCTAGCACTTGCATCCATAAATAAATGAATCTGTTTTTAAAAAAACCACAACAACCTATTTTGGTGTGAACTAAGGCAGAAATATGCCCAGGCTATTGTGGGAACCTTGAGGAGGTTGACTGGGACAGGGAGTACCCAGCGTCTAAGAGGCTTTCCGGGGTTATAACAGATAATAAAAGAGCTATCTGTCTCAATCCAATTACATTCTAGCCTTCCAAATCCTTCTGAATTATTGATGATATCAGTTTATAAATATTTAGCTCTTACCAATATAAATAACAGTATAAAACAAAAACTATGTAATATTGTATTGCACTATACTGTAGCAGGTTGGGTGAGGTACGCATGGAAATCCAGAACAATTTAAATATTTTTCCTGGTGACTAAAGTGTATGACAGGAAAAGACCGATACATTTAGAAGATGATACCTTACACAGACACCTTAGAAAATTCTAGCTTCGGAAAGATGAAGGTTGTACTGTACCTCACCAATTAAGACTTACTTATATGATGCATTAGACCAGACTTATTTGAGATATAATCATACAGTTTGAAAAACAAGTTGCAATTTTGCATGGAGAAGGAACATAAAAATTGTTCCATTTATTTCAAAACCTAGATGGACTCATATACAATTGGAAATACTAATAAATAAAACACAGGGCCTCCCTGGTGGTGCAAGGGATTGGGTCTCAGCACTACGAAGCTATCGGCAGCCACTGCAGCATGAGTTCCATCCCCAGCCAGGGAGCTTCCTGCATGGTGCAGCAGACCTCTCCTGCCCACTGCTCCCCTCAGCAGTGTGCTTCAGTCAATCTGCTTGTTCTGCTCCCCACTCTGTCTCTGGTGAACCCTCTCATCTCCTCCCCACTTCCGCACCACTGGCCTATACCCCAGCTCTTGTATACATAAATAAATAAAATAATTTAAAAAATAAATATAACACAACTTGAACAGGTTATTTCTACTTATTCATCACAAAATTGGTCATTCGTATCTCAACTGTGTTTGATAAAAATGATGACTAAGTACAACTTACTTCACCAAGGTAATGTTGCTAAATATTTGTGTTTCAGGCATCCCTGGTGGCCTAGAGGTTAAGTCTCAGGGATACTGAGTTTGATCCTCAGCCAGGGAGCTGACCCTCATGGCACAGCAGACCTCGCCTGTCTTACCCACTGCTCCCCTCAGCAGTGTATTTCAATAGATCCACCTGTTCTGCTCCCCACTCTGATGAATCCCCTCACTCCCCCTTCAACTCTGGCCTACACCCCAGTTCTTCTACAAAATGAATAAATATTTTTTAAAAAATTTGTGTTTCCATTTTGATATCCACACCAAAAAGTTGTCACTACCATCCTCATTCAACTTGCTCTTGTCCACTGACCGTTACCATCCTTACTTGGCTTACTTTATTGTTGCCCACTTCACATCAAAACCACCCCCAGTCATAAGAACTATGTGTACATGCACACCTGTGTGTATAATGCATGTATCTCCGGGTAGGCGATCAACAATTGTGACTACATTTGTAGCTTGAAATTACTCCCATGAGCTCAAATGTAGAAAGTGAGGGTTTTTTTTGTGACTTTTGGTTTCTTGAGCATTTTCTGCCAATCCATTAGTCACATCTTGATTTATTTAATCTTCCACCTAGTTTAGAGCATAAAGAAAAATACCTTTAACTATTTTTTTGTTTTAAATGTAAAATAGTTATCGGAGCCTGATAAAATGTATTAGAGTTAGGCAGGGTTTTCCCATTTTTATTGTATAGGTAAATTGATAAGTGATTGATATGATCGTTTCTTAAAATCTCATAGTGTTCACTCTAAAGTATGTTAGTTTTCTTTTAAAGAATAATTCTTTATTACTGATAGTCTATTTATCATCACGATATGACAATTCAGACTCTCATCTTTTTTTTTAAAGATTTATTTATACAAGCTGGGGTACAGGCCAAAGGCGTGGGGCGGCGAGAGGGTTCACAAGAGACAGAGTGGGGAGCAGAACAGGCAGATCAGAAATACACTGCTGAGGGGAGCAGCGGGCGAGGCAGGAGAGGTCTGCCGCACCATGTGGGATTCTCCCGGGCTGGGCATCGAACCCGCATCGCGTGCTGCCGACAGCTCCACAGCGCAACGCTTAACCGCTGTGCCACCAGAGAGGCCCCAGACTCTCATTTTTTTTAATCGGATTTGGTAAATTATACTTTCATATGAATTTATCCACATCATCTAACTTTTCAAACTTATTACATCATGAATATTAGTCTTTTAAAAATGTTTATTATATCCTTATTCATGTTCCCCTTTTTATTACTAATATTTTATAGCTAATACGAATCTGTTGTGCTTTCTCACATTATGCAAATACGATGCTTAGATGACCCTATCAGCAGAGAAACAAAGGTGTCAGGGGAAGTTTATTTGGGTAAGATTTCATTTTCTTGCTTTCCTGTTCACCACTAAGCTTAGGGATTCTAGATATTATTTCACTTATGATTAATTTGTATCTGCTTTTGAAATATTTGTAGAAAAATAACTCTAATAATTCTCATCGAGGATTCTAGTTCAGCTATAAATTAAACAAGAACTTTTCAACTAGAGATACCTACCCAGTATGAGGAAATCAGAATTTTTTCTTTGAATCACTTGAATTCTAAATACCAGTTGGTCACAGTGATTAATGAAATTCATGCATGTATATAAGAACAACAAAACTATAAAAGTATATTTCATGTTTTTTTTTTAGTTCTTGCAGTAGTATTTGGAAATGTATGACCAATATAATTATTCCCATTTTAGAGTTATGAAAATGAAGACATTGAAAAGGAGTTTTTAAGGTTCCACAACAAATTATGATAAAAAACAGAATTAACTTAGTGTGTTCCTAGTCTAGATTTTAAAAATCATTTATAAAACATTTATATCTTTAATTAGCCAAGGTAATTCAATTGTTGGTTTCTAGGGCTGATTATTTGTCAGATGGACCAAAGGAGCTTCTCAATCGAGGGCTATAAATGTACTCCATTTGTCTAGTGGCAAGACCACCATCACATGGTCACTAAAGTAAGTTAATCAAGTTCCAGCATAGTAGGACCAATAAGAAAACCATATTAAACAACCTCTATTTTTTACTACTTCTATTCTAGTTTTCAGAAACAAGAAAGGGCATGCTCTTACATGCTATAAGGACATTTTATAACAAAGAAGTTCAGTGACTTGATTTTCTATACCCTAAAATTTAAAAAGTAGCCTTTTAAAATAACCCTAAAGCTGAGATATGATGTATTTATACTGTCATGGAGATAAACTAAGCAACAAAGGACCAGTCCACAAATTGAAATGACTAATATATTCTATCCATACCTTGTTTGAGAGCCATTTTATAGGAGTGCTGTAGTATCTGCGAAGGAAGTGATGCTGCCTGAGTTAAAACACTCGCTTCCAGTGCTGTGACCCTCCTCACGTCCCTGGCATTATCTGCGGCTGGCTTTTCAGATAATATCTGAGGATGTTTCCAGATCTGTGGTCCTATAAAATCCAGGGCAATAGCGAATTACCTGGTCTCTTCTCTGACTGCCTATTCAAAGGACTATTGGAACTATAATCCTGAGAGCTCCTGATAAGATTATAACATGGATAGCTTGGGGCAAATGGGGTCAGAAGGGGGGGGCTGGTATAGAGAAAGACTGAACTGATTTGGTACCATAAAAAGCTCATTGTTTGATTCTTAGTTGGAACTTACTCATTTTGATCATACAGCTCACTATTCTGGTTCCTCAGAGCTCAAGCATTCTGGATTTATCCCTTCTGCTGTATATGAAAACTGAGGTTTCAGGGCATCAACTTATTTCTAAGTTACATACACCAGGTTAAATCAGTTAGCTAGAAATAGGAACATATAACCATAAAACAAATAAGAAAATAATTTTCACTTAGGCTTCATGCCATTGGATTCATGCCATGTATCTACACGGGGTGCCATTCTACTTCAGGTTGTGATTTTCTAGAAGGCTAAGAATGTGAAATTCAGAGTACATTTTTGAGCATGAAAATTTTGCAGCCTGTGGGTCTGAGATGAGATTAAAACAACAAGCCAACAAGCCAGAGGCAGCTTCCTTGTCTTGAATTTTCTTCCTACAAAAGCAAAAAAAAAAAAAAAAAAAAAAAAAAAAAATGCTTTGTGGGTTCTGCTGGTTGTTTATGACACAGGAGAAATCTTGGAAGATTCTCTTGAATCTTTTTTTTTCTGTTTTCAAACAGATAAGCACATTGCAAAGATATCACTGGAGCACTGATTTAGGAAAGACAGAAGAGATTTTAACACATTTATATCATTTATATGCTTGGGAAACTTGGGCACTGGACCTTTTTGTTTCTGTGAATGAATATCCTGCTGCTATGAGCTGATGTAAAATACATCAGTTGTGACTGCTGCTCTGAATCAGGTAGAATGCTTATAGCCGCAAGTAATGGAAAACCCAAATCAGATTGGCTTAAGCAAGGAGGGAATAAGCTATGCCTTTAGTAAGAGGTGGGGTAGTTTCCATCTCTCTCCCTTCTGTTCCTCCCCTCTTCTGTGCATCAAGTTTATTCTCAGACTGGTGGCCAACAGCCTCCTCTCTTTCCACAACCATATAGAAAATAGGAGCCTGTTTCCTCTTCTTAGGATATTTATGTATGAAAATGTGTGCAAAAAATAATTTGACAAGTTGTAGCAAACTTTTCCTCACATCTTAATTGTATGTCTTTGTGAAAGGCTTAACCAGGAGTCCAGAATAACCGGTGGTTAGAGGAAGGACCCAGTGATGGAGTTAGGAGAAAATAACTTTAACTGATATAACATGGGAGAGGCACAGAATAGGTTTTGAGAGGACAATTTTTTCTCAGTTTAAAATACAATTGGTGAGAAGGCTGGTACAACTTCTTTCAAGCATTGGGCTAGAGGAATAGTTGTTCCATGGACTGGACGCTGTCAGCCAGTGTGCTAAGCATTACATTGAATGATCTCATTTATTTGTTCTGACAGTCCAAGATGAGCAATGTTATTGCCCCATTTTCCAGTTGAGCCTTTCAGAGATCAGGCCTTGTGCACTGATTTACTCAGCAAGTTAGTAGAACCAAGCAGGATAATGCTAGTACGCTGTTCCTGCCAGATTTCTACATCCCAGATCACAGTTAGTTATGACAACAATAGCACCTTGTTGAGGGGTTTCTCTCATAGAGAGCACATTGGTAGCACATTGTGGAGCCCAGTGAATTTATGATACTTACTTTTCAAAATGCGGGGGGGGGAAATAATACCATTATTAAGAAAATGATAAAGTGGGGGGGGAATATTATGAACCCTTGACAAAGGATAATTTACCTAAACAATAAAAAACGATGGCAGCAAAATCCCCAGTGATTAAAAAATTGTGAAAAAAGCAAAGCAAAAGAGATGAATCTGTGATGAGCTAGCCCTTTAGTAGTTTTTGGAAGGAGATCATCTTACCTGAGGGAATATGTAGAATTGAAGGACAATGTAAATTTTGAGAAAGAATTTATTATTGGATAGATAGGGAGAATCTGGCTCCACCTGCGTCCATCTTCGGTGCAGAGTCATTTAGTGAATGTGCAGTGACTATTGTGTCATGGTAGGCTGACCAATGATTTTTTTCATAGCTTAAGAAACAATTTAAGAAATTTACATGATGCAAATTTAGAAAATCCCCAGCTACTGCATTATAAATGTAACTATTCCCACTATAGCTCCTGGCATGGAAACATAAATATTTGAAAATGTTTTCTTTTTCTATTTCTTCTTTTCTTTTTTTCAGACAAAGTAGGACATTTAATTATTTGGATGTTCTTAGAAATCATGGATGAGTTTATAAATCAATTACAAAGGAGTTGTTCTTTGTTCCATTATTTTTTTCCGTATAACACTTCCCATTTGTCCCTGAACAGGTTTTGCAAGAAGAAACTCTGCCCATTCTTCTGTAGGCAGGTGGTTCCCTGCTCTGTTGTTTTGGACCTTCAATCACTAGTGACATGCCTACAGTTCAGAAAGTCCTGGGTGTCTCTTTTAGCTATCATCATCTAAAAGGGTTTTTTAGTGCTTCAGAGTATTAGGTTTCATTTCTTGCATTCCACAGTGTAAGTGGAAAAGTTGATCCACACTGACATGAAGGGCTCAAGTCTGCATGAACTTTTTGTTTTTCCACTAGGAATAATCCTTTCTTTTTTTATATATAGCTCAAGTTCGCCAAAAATTGTTAACTTTTTCCTAGAGACACATTACCAGCAAAACTAAACCCATTTCAATGCAACTAACATCAACCAGCAAAAAAGCATGGCTGTTTTACTACTACAGCCATGTTTACATAATGACTAAACTTGCTAAGTAGCAAAATATAGAGTGTATTGAGATCAAGAAGAGTCAATCATCAACCACTCCTGCTGTTTTTAAATAGACTTACTATGCTTTTAAAGGAGTATTATTTCAATAAAACAATTCACAAATAAATACAAAACAAAAGGGCAAATGTAGAGACATATTGCAAGTAAGCATGCATACCAAAAAGGTAAGTGCAAATTAGATTTGAATATTCATGAGTCACAAATCATTGACAGTTTGAAATAATGCAAAACAGCTTTATAAATGAGGTTAAGGCAAGGGACATCAAAGAAATGCATCGCTAAATCAATAGCAATTTGATTGTGCATATACTTGTAAATTGCGGTTACAGTTTTTGTGACATGGGAGAAAAAATACTGTGTATCTGATGAAGGAGGAAGACACATAAATATTCCTTTTGTATGTTATATTTTTCCAATTCATCATGTTCTTGGTGACCAGAGACTAGAAAGCGGTTGGATCTCATATTCTGTCCTACCCACTCCTCCCCAAAACAGTTTCCTTTCAGACAGAGTTTCAGGCTATTCCTGAAATGCCTTTGCTTGTTCTGCTAAACAGAATTCAACACAGAGTGGTTCCTACAGCTACTTTGTAAAATAAAAGTTATCACCTGGCGTACATGACTAAAGAATGGCTCATCTCTTAAATTACTTCATGACAAAAGAACTGTGATTGGAGACTTATGTACGGTTTTAATGAATGTTTTCCTATTTAGAAACAGATGAATTCATAGTATAATTTGTAAGGATACTTTGAAATAATTTGAGATGTAACATATAAACAACCTTATAATTTAAACAAAAATGTTTTAATTTTGTTCTTCAAGTAACTGGTCATTAATTTGTTACTGAGTTTTTTTTTTTTCTTTTTTTGCCAGTGGCTCTTTGGGGGGTGTGTGTGTGCTCACAGTGTGTTTGGAGAGATACCTGAAATGGTAGAACTTACAAACTGAAATCTTGCTAGGGCACGCTTTAAAGTTGAAATGTTTCCAATTAATTTTCCTCAGAAGTTTATATTTGGGGTATAGCTGTAGGACAGGAAGTACTTTTCCAAGATACTCTATCATGTTCCGTCTGCTTTCCAGGATGATTGATGAAGTTAGTGACATCATGTGGAAATCGTGGCACACAATAGCACTGATTTTGGAAAAGGCTGGGGTATTGTGGTCTTTAGAAAATTAGTCTATACCTTCTTGCTGCACCATGCTATAAGGCAGAATTTTAGATTTGGGAGGTGAAATCTAGATGTAGTATAATCAAGAGGAGAATTTTGCATTATCTCCAATTAGGAAAGAAGCTACGATGACTTTTGTACTATTAATAATCAAGAACATACATAACCTCCAAAAGCAATGGCTTTGGTGATTTTTAGGATTTTTTTATGTGAAGCTGCAATTATAATTTGTCAGTATTGATTCAGTTCAAGCTTAATATTATATTTATAAACCATGCCTTGTTATTTTGGTTTATAGCTAAAATGTCTTGACATTCGAAAGTTGCTAATTCATTTGCTTTTAATAAGCAAATATTTCTGTTACTTCTGTCTGCAAATGTTTTGTCACAATATAGTATGAGACTACTGAAATTATCCAAATTTATTTTAAATTGTTTATCTACAGTATTTGATTTAATGATTACCAGCAGCAGAGGTCTAAACAGGCAAGTACTGTTTTCCCTCTGTTATTTGTTTCCAAGTTATTTTAATTCCGTTCAGTCATGGTTACTAAACCTTCTTGACAAGGTGAGTAATTTACAACACCTATATATTTGATTATTTTGATTAAGTTCTTCTTTACTGTATGTTTGTACATATTATTTTAAAAATCACTTAATCTCTAAATTAAAACATAACTTGTTGGACCAGTCAAGGAATTTAGACATTGTTGTTCTCCTTCTTCACAAATTATAAGATGAGAGAAAAGGCACTCGGCTCTTTTTTTCCTTCCCTTTGAAATTGGCGGCTATTTTATTTATTTATTTATTTTCTTACAGTAGGAAAGTGTCTGACTAGCCCATGCGATCACTGAGATGAATTACTTTAACCATCTCCCTTGGCTAGGATCAAGAAGTTAGAGGACCTGGAAGCTGTCATTTCATGTAATTCAATATCAAAATGGAGAAAAGATAAAATAAAAGACTTAGCATTGATTCTGAATGATTTAACACTGCCTTACTGAATTCCAATGAGGTTTTGTCTTATCATGGACAAAAAAAAAAAAAAAACCCAGTTTCTCTCTATCCTAAATGTCACTTTGGGAGACCCTTGGACCTCATGCTCATTTTTTTATGTAAATAGAATTAATTTTATCTTGAAAGAGGGGTGGAATGGCAGTTAAGGGTCTTCCAGTTCCTATTCTGCGGCTAGCTGCCATTATGAACTTGTACAAGTACTTCAAATTTCTTGGATCTCTGTTTCCTCAGTTATGAAAGAAGAGGTTGGTCTACAAGCAGCAATTTTCTAACTGAGCTTCTGAATCCCTAGGGCCACAGGAAACCAGCAAGTCCTGATCACTGAGGGAAGATTAGCTGGCGGACCGTTTGGTAAGTCTGTCCCTTTTCTTCTGGCTTGCATGCTAATTCCAACCAAATTTAATTTGAAGAAAAGGAAAGCACTTAAAGAATTTGAAAACGTGCAATTAAACAAATGCTTGTGAGGATTTCTTATGGTTTGATAAGAATGATGGAATTCTGGTTTGTAATCTATTTTGTTCCATGATTCCAGTGAATGTTGAAATGACAAGAATTGGCAAGAACCTTTTAAACAGAGGTTGTAAAAAATTCCAAAATGGAAGGTGAAATCTTAGTATAATTGCAACTTAATTTCTACTTACCCTGGCATTTGCACCTCTTAGCAAGTCTGCTTTTGGCCTGGGCCATCTGACTTGCCCTTTGCGGGGCATAATGGCACTGCAGTCCAGCTGCATGATGCCCAGGCAGTTAAACAATGAACTACTGCTCATCTGTTCCAGGCTTGGCTTCTTCATCATTTATCCAAAAACTGCTTTTCTTTCAAGGTCTATTTCAGAGATCCTAAGGTGGTCCAGACTGTTACCATCTCCTTTTTTCAAGAATTAATCACTCCCTCCTCTGTGCTTCTAGGGTGTTTTGTCTCTATTCTTTACGGAGATACTTGGAGCCTTGCATTGTTGTTAGGTATGTTTGTGCATCTTCCTTGTTAGGTCTTGAGTTTTTCGAAGGCCAGGACTAGATATTAATTACATTTAAATTCACAAGACCCAGGACTTTGAAATACTCAAAATGAATGCGCTTTGAAAATTTGAGGAGTTGTAAATTTATAGTAAATTATCTATACAAACAATAACACTCAAGTAATTTTCTTTCAAGACCACGCTAAAAGGTGATAGTGATCCTTTCTTATTGTCACATATAGTCAACCATTCCATTAAATGCAGCAACTGCTGGGCTAACTGTGTGTTATTCTGCATTTAAGGGGGTGGCATGCATGAACTGCATCCAGGGAGCAGGGAAGTTAATAAGGCCCAAACATTTCATAATTAAAACACGAGACAGTACATGATTAATGCTGTATCATAGGCATGACCAAAGTGCTTTGCAAGCTCTAAGGATTTGAGATTAATTCAAAGATTGCACATAGAATCAGCACTTCAGTTTGGAAGATCAGTAGGATTTCAGCAGAAGAAATTACAGATTGGGACTAGGACAATTAGGGCATCACATATGAAGTGGGTTTCATGATCTGTGAAAATGATTATAAGTTACAAACAAAAATCGTATTGATTTTGTAGTCATTGGGGTAAAGACAAATTAGGTAGAAGATTTACTTAAATATCACACTAGGGAGTTTAGAATTATTTCCATGGAAAATCAGAACTCGTCAAAAGAAGCAAGAGAAGAAAAACTCTAGTTTTATGAAGCTTAGTCTGGTCGTGCCATGCAAAATGATTTGAGGGGCAAAGTAGGAGGATATAGAAAGTAGTTAAGCAAAAGGGAATCTAAGGATTTCTTTTGGAAGGTGACTGTGGAAAAAGAAAGGAAAGAAGGAATGTGACAGTAGGTGAAACTAAAGAATAAGAAGTTTGAAATACTGTGACATGTATTGAATAGATATGCAAGTGGTGTCATAAAGATTACTACTTAAGTCTTCAATCTGCTAGTATTAATTTTTAACACCTTTGATGCTTTCATATATTTAAAATATAAAAAAATTAATCATTAGTAATATTTGTGTTTATTTTTTACTGAGGTGGTAATGTTATTCTTAAATCTGTTGTCACACTTGTCACACTTGCCATTAGGTAATCAATCTATCAAGGGTCTTATTCACAATTCTAACAACTGATGTCTTAAATGTCTCAATTTCCTATTTTAGGGTTCAGGCCTGGAATACCTCTTAATAACTTCAAACAAAATTCACAAACACCCATGCTGAAAATATATGCAAATTTAGGACACTCTAACTTTGGCACAAAACTAAGTTACCACCTAACATTTTGCTTAATATAGTCATAAACTACACCTTATTTGTAAATTTTGATTTAGAAACTCCTAAATGCCAAATGTGTGCCTCATTTCTAACTGTAAAAAGGCAGCCACAGCACTTAGTGGTACTGACATGGGATCCAAAGACGGGGTGTGCGCATGCACTGGGGAGAAATGTTCTGGAGAGGAAAAAGAAACAGGTGCATTCTTGAAGGTTCTGTGCGGCCAAGTAACTATAGAATTGAATCTGTTATGTGTAGGTGGTGAACTGGGTTGGGAGTCTACTTTGGAATGCAGGAGGAAAGGAGATAGGAGATGAGGGGGAGGATGCCTCAGGGTTTCCAGGTCTCATTTTGTTGTTCTGGTGTCCCTCTTCGCTGACAACCCCAGGGAATAACCTCTACTCCTCTGCCAGGACTTGCTCATCTTCAGATCTTTAGACAGGACTGCTGGAGTGGCTAGGTAATTTGAGGAATCTTTCCCTTCAGAATATACTCAGAAATTTAATAATTGGTCATCTAGACCCTGATCTTATCTTCGAGTGAGGGATCATACAAGCCTTATAGTTAAAAAAATTTTAAGTCTCCAGGAAAGAATATACAACACATTTCCTTAGAAATCCTGTCTGGAATATAGAGTCTTTTACTATATGATTTGAAAGCATCATTTCTCAAGAACAATTTATATGAAGAACACCGTACAGAGTTTTAGGATAAATTAGATAAATGCAGGCAAAAGCATTCTTACACTCTATAAACTTCTGATATTTTGTAATTGAATGCTAATCATGCAAGCCATCTTGACTGAATAAACATTTTTAACTAATCAAAATTGCTAATATGCATCTCAAATGCTTTACTGTATTATTCTAAACAGTCAATATTAAAAATTCCTATGAAGCATTTATATTATTTTTTTAGAAAAGAAAATTAAAGAAAAGCAAGGTTCTAGCATATTAAGCTTCTTAAATTGGGTATGGATCCATATGCCCACCTTATTTATTTTCTTGTATATCATACATGTGTGTTATACAGATTATTTTGGAATTCATTTAATACTTCATAAAATTATTTAAAAGAGAATTATGATGCGGTGCAAATAATGTTATGAAAGAATTTTTAAATAGGATTGTGCTATCGAGCAATGAATTATTTCTTAAAAGACCTGCGCTTTCTTTTCCAGTCTATTAAATAAATAGGGTATTAAGTATGATAGGAAAATGGAAGCACAAAAACAGAAAGAAACGTTAAGTGCAGGGCTTAGAAATTCCACTCTTCCGGATTTCTGGCCTGCCTCAACTAGCTGGTTCAGATAGCTTCTGGAAAATGCCAACTCTGGTTGTACAAGGAAAAGGCTCCCGACAAAGGGCAGCAGTACCAGCTTTGCTTGGCTCTTTCCAGAGTTAAAATCAAAGTGTAGTAAATTGGCTGCATGATAGCAATCAGTTGTCCACATTTTCAAGGTAATTTTTTAAAACCTCAAGGTGATTACCTTTAAAATAATTTCCTTTTAAAATTCTAGGTTAGGGGCCTCCCTGGTGGCACAGCGATTAAGCGCAGCGATTAAGCGCTGCGCTGTGGAGCTGTCAGCAGCGGCAATGCGAGTTCGACGCCCGGCCGGGGAAAATCCCACATGGTGCGGCAGACCTCTCCTACCTCGCCCGCTGCTCCCCTCAGCAGTGTATTTCTGATCTGCCTGTTCTGCTTCCTACTCTGTCTCTGGTGAACCCTCTCGCTGCCCCACACCTCTGGCCTGTACCCCAGCTTGTATGTATAAATAAATCTTTAAAAAAATAAAATTCTAGGTTAGTATTTATGTATTAGGCAATATCAGTAGAAGACTTGTGTTCTCTACTGAGTGGAGAGTTGACACCTTCTCAAAAATGCTCAGCAGAGACACCAGTGGGGTTTATTTCCTCAGGAATCCACTTTAAGCTGTCTGTGTGTTTGTTTCTAGTCTTCCTGGTCAACCTTTGTTTTTCTTTTGACAACACTTGCTCTGAATAGCTGAGAAATGTCCTAGAGTTTATTATGAAGTGGGATCCTTATTTGGGCTGAATTAAAAGTAAACTATATGCCCAGGGTACTTGATGACTCTAGGTCTCTTCAACTTGAAATGAAGTTGAATCAGTAGTTTAAAGGTGAAAGCCTCTAAATCCCTTTATTA
This sequence comes from Scalopus aquaticus, assembly GCA_004024925.1. Lineage (NCBI taxonomy): Eukaryota > Metazoa > Chordata > Mammalia > Eulipotyphla > Talpidae > Scalopus > Scalopus aquaticus. The sequence continues at coordinate 6,826 of PVIJ01016540.1, read as the reverse complement.
CCCAGAGCCCTATCATTTCTTTGTTTTAACAGAGTATACACAAGAATGGTAGCAGAACTTCCCAGGAAAGAAATCTTGACCAGATAAGAATCAAGCTCTTTGGGTTTACTCTCCTCACAAAACATTTAAAACCTGAAGAGTCCATTTTAAATGTTGTTTATTTTGATGGTCAGATAACTTCCTTTGTTTTGGAAAAGCCACATGCCCATTTCTGCCTCCTTAGGAAATTTTTGTTTTAGCTCCTCCCTCCCCCCTCATTATTTGCCACCAAACTTCATATCTTTTGTTTGAAGCATCTAAAAATAAAAGTAGTTGTTTAACTAGTTTTCTCTTGAGCTTAATTTGGCAATTATCAAATCACATTTGTCAATACAATGGCTGAATCAGATGTGACCCAAACATCAACATTTTTAGAAGTCTCTGTAGCCTTTCCTATTCTTTGTTATCATAGCTACAAGCAAAATTTTGATTGGATCAATAAGAAACAAATATGTGCTCTCCTCTGTCATTTCAAAGTCATCTATTAAAACAACTCAAATATAAAATTCAACTGGGTTGAAATACAAATAGAACAGCATAATGAGGCTTATGTTTAGAAATGCAAAGAGCATTTTGAAAAGTATTTTAGGAAGAATTAATCTAATTCTAACTATTAATATTCTTCCATCATTTGATTTTCAGTCTTGTACTTGTGGATGCCATAAAATATGTTACTTAACTTTTATATTTCTTTCTCACCCCCTTCTCTCACCTCTCCTCTTTCCCTTTTTCTCATTCCAATGCTGATTTCCCTTACTATATAATGAACTTTAGAGTCAGATTTTTTTTTAAATCCCACATATATGAAACATGTGAGTACTGAAATGACAGGACTCGGGAAGAATAACTCTTGAAATCATTGGGTTAAATTAACTCATACTTAATTAGGTTCTTGATAAGTTTGCAATGTATTATTAATGACTGTTTATTTACTCTGGAATCATGTTTGTTTATGGCAAATTAATTTTATGCTCTGATTTGGAATAATACTTAGATTACTCTAACTATTGAAAAGGCACTAGTAATATAGTACTGTGTATTATGCTTAATGCTATTGCTGATGGCCATTGCTAAGGCTACACAGAAATATGTAAGATGGTTAATTGATAGCATTCATTTTGCCTTTATTATTTCTCAAGTTTCCTAACGCTAGAAAATACCAGTTAAAGTTTAAAAATTGTCACATATAACTGGAACTCAAAGTTATTTTTTGCCACCATCGGGAGGAATACGGTGCATCTTATATATCTTGATATCCTATGTACAGAAAGTGACATCTACTGGAGAAAGAAGAACTGAATATTTACTTTCCAAAGTATTTTCTGCTCAACTTCCTTGCAAGTTGCATTATTCTCAAGACTACCCCAAACTTCTAAAATGAAGAAATATTTTATTTAGCTCTGTATGGTATAAAGCCTGGCTTGCTTTCATTATCAATTTATCAAAGATGCCCTTTAGGAAAAAGTGTTATAAGGGCCACACAGATTATTTCATAAGACATGCTACTGAAGACTTTTGGAAAACACAACTATAGCACATTCCCTTAAGGGTAAAATTGGGGTTCTAAATAATCATAAGCCATGGAGTGGTAGATGAACAAAACTCTGCTATGATAAATCATTTGAAAACATGTTCGGAAAAAGTGTAACTTCCTGAAATGACCTAGAAATATAAGTTGTTAAAGTATGGGATTAGATTATTTCATTTCTCTTTGATGAAAAAACACCCCCGTGTGTCTCTGTAACCTAATCATTTTTATTTATCGATGTTATAAAGATATGTGTCAAATTCCATGATCTAACCAAATCCCTGTTTTTAGGGCACCGGGGGATACTACCCAGGTGTTTTTCACTTGTGGTCAAAACTAAGGAATGACCTGGAGCTTGAAGAACAGAAATGACAACTTCTTTCTTGTAACAATAATGCCCAACCTTATGTAATCATTCTTTCTTAAGGACAAAAGTCTTTCTTATCTTAATGGAAGCACTGGAATGATTTTCAAGACTGCAAAGATGATGGAGAACAATATTGAGTAAGTTAATGAAGATCATAGGACTATGGCATTGAATGGAAGTCCTATCTCTTCAGTACTAGTCTGTTGCCCATGTGGTATTACTAAGGCTGCTTCCAATATATCGTGCTACATGGTCCTCTGTAGTTTAATGTAGTATTTTTATATCTAATTATAATTATCAAAAAAAGTTTGATTTTGTTTTTGTAACAATGCTCTTGCACTCCCTCTGCTGGCCTTGCTAATTAACAAAGCCAGTGCCAAAGTTCTGGTGTGTATCAGGGCCACTGGCTGGAGAATGGATAGGAAGGGTGCTGTGTTGCGTTGTAACCCAATCGTGTTGATTGGCCTTCATATGACACAAAGCGACATAAAGAGAACTTGCTTGTAGGTGGTGAAAACAAAAAGCATGGTTGTTTTAATATTCTTAAGGAAGAATTTAATGAAATGAACAAATTTACAAATCTTAAAAATGTGTCCATAATAAAACCAGTTATGAAATTCTATTAAAGTGCATACATATTTAGCAAAAGGAATATTTTCTGTAAGGTGTGTAAAGTTTATATCACTGTGTTTACACACCAGAGGATTAAATGAAGGTTTCCCTGCCTTTGTTGGTAGGACTCTGAACCCCTATTAGATATTTAGCCGTCCAATGGATCAGCTTCCCACATCCTAGAGTTCCATTATGGAGTTACAAAGAGAATGACAGCACTTGGTAAATCCCAGGCCTAATCATAGCATAGAGAAGTGACTTTTGGAAGGTACATTACCAAGCAATTAGGACCCATTTAATAAATTACCCCTTATGGAACACTTTGAACCCTAGTGGTCTGAAGAGGTTAATGCACCTCTCACAACTGAGTGTTACTCACTTTCCAGGGGTAACTTCAAGGCCACAGTTAATCCAAACCTTCTTCTCATCAATGGCCTCTTACTCTTGAGTCACTTCCGTAGTCTGCACCAGGAAGCCCCCACACTAGCATTTCTCATGCTTCATTTTCTTACAGCTGAATCCACTGGGCAGAGTGTTCATAAGGACAAATGATTTTGTGCTGCACATTAACTTCCTTTGGCTTTTATGCTTCTTATTTGGAATCTTTCTGTTTTTCTTATTTATAGAGAGTTTTAATTTCTGGGTTTAGTTTAAATGCTACGTCTGATGCAATATACTTCCCTCTGAAATTGTTGAGTAGCAACCACATTTTAAATGAATCCAATACACAAAATTAGGTTTTAGTGTATTATTAAATTTGGAAAAAACCCACAGTAGATCTGTATTTGTAAACTGGAATCTTAACTATGGTGAGCCACTATGGTGAGCCATAGTTACATTTAAAAATGTAATAGTTACATTTAAAACTTTGATGCTAGAATTAAGTTAGAACTTTTAGATTTTTATTTGACTCTTTAAACGATAAATTGAAATTGAGTTTTTGGAATGAAAATGCTGATGAAGCGCTAAGCACTTTTATTTCAAAAGATAGTCAAGGGACAGAATTGGAATGGATAGAATTATAAAAATGTTACTGAGCATTCATAAAAGCTGGTGTTGCTCACATGTCATTGGTGTGCTAAATGACATTCCTGTAAATCATGATCAAAATCATCTTGATTTCTGCCACATTTACTGACAGTTTATTCTATCCAAGTCTCTATGGAAAGCTACCTGAGATGAGAAAGACATGCCCTATGACTTCAAGAAGCTTACCACTGTATTGTAGAGCTTAGACATAGGCATGTGGAAAAGAACCATAAATAGTAGAAGATTATGATGAAAACCAAGTTTGTGTACACACAGAAGTTGCTAAGGGATTCAGACAAAGAAGAGGGGTTTCTGTTTAAGAGGACTTAATGGACAAAATGGAATCTGCTCAAGGCCTTTGTTAGTTTTTATGATAGGAAAACTGAAAATTAGAAAACAAAAGAAATGCTCCAACATTAAAATCACCTTTAATTGTTGGTCTGTAAAAGCATTTTGTGGGATATGTTTGGAGGACAACTTTTCAATATGAGAGCAGATGTCAATACGTTTTTTGGAACATTTTCCTTTACCTTTATAGTATACAGAAATAAGACAAAACATGTTTTTACTCAAAAAATGCTCAGTAACTGGGAAAGTTTTGACTACTGTCAAGATAATCATGGTGTATTTTAAAATTTAGTTTTTTAAAGCCAATGTAACAATAAAATGACAGAATACCCTTTACCAGGGTATTTAGTGATTTACAGAATGACTCATACCTTTTAAAGTATCTGTTCCTTTCATCACACCTTGGAAATTTTCCATATTATAGACTGTTTTCTTATACACCTGTAAGAAACAAAGATTATGGAAATTCAGCTTCCACCTGAATCTATAATATTATTGACAGTATGCATTTATATGGTCTGAAAGGTTTTATATTTGTGCTATATGATTTGATTGTGTCTGAAAATTTTCCAGTATCCAAGCCAGAGATATAAAAAAATTCTTTACCATACCCTAGTTTCAAAGATTGGTGGAAACGTTTAGGCATCATGTACTACATGAGGTGTGGGATGCCACTTCCCTGGTTACGTGTTGAAAGCAACCTCCACTGTCATAGTAGAGTTACAAATCAAAATTTTTGATCACTAAAAAGCCAGATTCTCATATTTAGGTGTAGTGGTGAGATTGTATTGCTCTTCATTCATACCTAGGAGCACCTTAATTTGATTATTTACTCCATAAGCAAAGCATTATGTGGGTAATACTCCCCCTTGTTTTTGCCTCTTGCATTATTCACACTAATGCCACAGAAGATTTATTAATACCAGCCTACAAATGGCATTATTCCGCATACTCTGAGAATTTACATCCTGGGATAAACAATACTTACAGAGCGATAAAAGTAGCACAAATAGAAGGGAATTCTATTTTCTGCTGCATTTTTCCTTCTAGGACTTCTAAATTTATTCAAGCTGTTGACCAGCAAACCTTTACTGAATGACCACTGTGTTTGGGCATTGCATCTCACATACACAGAACTCTGTGAGGCGTTCTCATCTACAAAGAACTTAGAGAGTAGCTAGGAAAGGAAACGGTAGCAAGTGTAATGGCATTCTATGATTGCATTTTAATAATCTTGCACAAACTACTCATGTCAAAGACTTTTGCTGGTTAGTATGGCAGCTTCTAGATACATGTGCTGTGGGGCACTTGAAATGTGGCTTTTGTGAATCGTAAGTCCCAGTAAGATATACACTGGATTTCAAAGACACAGTATGACAAAGAGAATGTAAGATATCTCTTTAGTAAATTTTAATATTGATAACACGTTAAAATAACATTTTTAATACATTCAGTTAAATAAAAATTAAAATCAACTACACTTTGTTTTGATTCATTTTAGTTTTTTAAACTTGACTATAAAATTTAGAGTTAATAGATATGGTCCACATTATATTTCTATTGTACAGTGGTGCTCTGAACCTTCAGAGAATGGACTCAACAAGAAGTGCTGAAAAATCTAGAAGGACCCAGTATGATCTCAGCTGATCAAGAACATCATCTTTGAAATAGAAAATGAGAGGTAATTTAGTGTGTTCTTGAATAAGAGAATAAAAAGTAAATGAATTAGGATAGCAGGTGTTGGAAACCAAAAGCTTACTTTAGGTAAACGTACAGAGAGATTACCTTATAAGTGGTGACTAATTCTGAGCATTTAAGCTGCTAATCACTGTAGATATCAATTGTCTGCTTAAAATGAAATTCACTCATATAACTTTTCATTAATATATCACAATAATGATATAAGGCAAGTTGTATCATACCTTTATCCAGTTGAGGACACTGAGGCTTAGATTGCCTTAGGGACTTAGTGAATGGTATACAAGTAGGAAGGGATTGAAATTGATGTGTCTGACAGAAAATATTATGCTTTTAACCACTGTACTGAGGCAGAGTCACCATGAATTTAATGAAGTTTTACACTTTCAGGTTCCACATGTGAATACACCACTGGATGCGCTCAAGTGCTGAGTTCCTGTGGTCCTATGCTTTAGGAAAATGGGCCAAATCAGACCACATTAACCACAATCGGTTTTGACTGCTCTCTGTTGCCATTCTCACTTCACACCAGTCACAACTTCCTGGGTGTCTACTGTCTATGTTGAATCTACATTTTGGGGGGGTCTGGCTAGAGGAAAATTCAGTTGGCTGCACACTTATGTGGTTTATTTCTATGTTTCACAGTTGATTTTACACATAGTTAAGCTTTTCCTAGCACTCCCAGGGTATGAACAGCTACCCTGAGTACTCTATCTCCCCTCCTCCATTAACTCACCTGGGATCTTTTTTTTTTAATTTATATATATATATATATTTTTTTAATATATATTTTTATTGTTATTTATGTCTTTTACATTTTGTATTCCCCTTGGGTAGCCCACCACCAATTCACCCGTGATCCATCTCCATGGTCCCTTGTGTTCTTTTCTATTCCATTTTGTGCCCTTTTCCTTCCCTCCCTCCGCCTCCCTCCTCCCCCAACCCCCACCAATTGTCTCTCTCCCACCCGGCCTCACTATAGTCCTGTTATAAGTGAAACCATTCAATATTTTTCTCTTTCTTTCTGGCTTATTTCACTGAGTATGATTCCCTCTAATTCCATCCATGTCGCTGCAAATTGCATGTGTTTATCTTCTTTCCATGATGAATAGTATTCCATTGTGTATATGTACCACATCTTCTTGATCCAATCATCTATTTTTGGACATCTGGGTTGCTTCCATACCTTTGCTATTGTGAACAGT
>PVIJ01016539.1:0-32360 GCA_004024925.1 Scalopus aquaticus | reverse complement strand
AAAACTCCAGGAAATTAACACAGGCCACAGGAGCCTAAGGAGACACAACTAAATGTAATGTGGGACCTTTGATGAGAACCTGAAACAAACAAACAAAAATCAGAAAAAATCTTTTATAATTAATGAACCAATATTGATATGTTAATATTAATCGAAGTCCATAATTTATTTAATTTTCTCAAAGTAATATATGTATGTAAGATGCTACGAGGGCAACTCAGGATGAGGTAAATGGAAACTCTACTATCTTAACAATAATCCTGTCAACCTAAAAGGTTCTAAGATGAAGAGGTTATTTTAAAAATCATTAAGTGTTTCCATTTGAATTTGCTATATGTTTGCAAAAGTGGGATTGGCTCAAGGCAGCATCAAATATTTGAAAGTGATATGTAATGCCAAATTGACCTCCATGTGATTGCTCGAGGGCACAGTCTAAGCTCGAGATCCAAATTCTAACTGAGCTTGTGGTGCCCACTTGCCAGAATGCCTTCTTTCCAAATTTCTGCCCCGTGCAACGTCACTCAGTAAGTTAATCTGATGGGCAAATATATGGTAACAGAACCGTAAAAGAGCAACTTCCAGCTAACAGTTTCAGTTGTGGTCGCTTGGAAGCAAAATACTCTTGTCATTTAAAGAGGTTCATAGCAGAGTTGTCACCAAAGGAAAGGGCGAGACTCTGTAGCAGATGCATATTAACATAGGTGATGAGAGGTGCCTGTTGTGTGTGGTTATACACCTAGAGCAGGTCTACCTTTCTGGAAGGCAGTGGGAAGTCAGTCACTAGATTTCACATAACACAGAGGACTAGCCAGTCAGAACCCATAGAAATACCCATGGAAAAGATAGATCAAATTATATTATTCTACAGAGAAGAGAGGGTCATAGACCGTCCATATTTCATAGTCTTAACTTGGAAGATCGCTGCTGAGAGTCTGACAAAACAGCCTCCAGCATAGCACTGTATGTATCAATATACAAGGGAGAAAATGGCATTCAGAGGACTCCATGAAATAAATACCAGGGCCAAATTGCACTGGCTTTGTACAGCAGGCATGCCTCATCCATTTCATCTCTAGCTAGTTATTCCAGTAGCTGCCTCTTAAAAATCATTTAAATCAAACCACATTTCCCTTACAGACAGAAGAAATCACTTGCAACTAATCCATCTCCTACTTTATTGCCCATAGAAATGAAGAACAGGTTGCACTACACGGTGTACAACAGGAGGCTGAGAGACAGCAGTCATCCATTTCCTCATAGTATACAAGTTTGATCGTGTTTGCCTAATTATCCCATTAACCTGTACCTAAAGATCCAATTACTCCAGCTGTGGGTGATTGAATAAAGGGCAATTGCAACAGATACCAGGCAGGGGACATGTGCTTTTCTCATCTGTAAAGTTTGTAATTGCTGGTTCAGTCTTTCACTAAGAAATTCCTACGGCAGAAAGAATAACAAGAGCATTTCCCAAGAGCAGTTTCAAAACTGATAAATCCTCATTTAACTTTTAAAGGTTTATTATGAATCCAAGTACGCCTCCTTTTAAGTTCACATTTGTGCCGTTCACATCATTTTCTTCATAGGGTTTAAAAGATTGTGCCTACTGAAACGATGTTCTCCGATGGGTGTGGACTACCTTCCCATCAAATATGTCTAAGTTCTGCACTCGGTTGGATTATCACAAACAAAGGCATAGCCAGGGCTGAAGGTTCCTGCCCCTTGTGTTCTCTCAATTCTGTCTTTCTTCTCCTTTTCTTCCTCTTGATATCTTTGCAACCTCTTTCTCTCTATGTACTTATCCATTCATTGGTATATTAATCTTTCCCCACATTTTTCTTTTTAATTAAAATACTTTACATATAAAATACTTACATATAATGAAATGCACATGTATATTTTAATTGCACACGTTGGTCAGTCTTGATAACTGTGTGTAGTGTGTGTAACATTCCCTATGAAAATATGGCATATTTCCTTCAACCCAAATGGTTTCCTGGGTCCCTGAGCCCCCGCCACTTCCCCTTCTACTCCAGAAACAACTATGATACTAGTTTCTTTTTTTTTTTTTAAATATTTATTTATTTATGCATACAAGCTGGGGTACAGGCCAGAGGCGTGGGGCGGTGAGAGGGTTCACCAGAGACAGAGTGGGGAGCAGAACAGGCAGATCAGAAATACACTGCTGAGGGGAGCAGCGGGCGAGGCAGGAGAGGTCTGCCGCACCATGTGGGACTCTCCCCGGCTGGGCATCGAACTCGCATCGCTGCTGCCGACAGCTCCACAGCGCAGCGCTCAACCGCTGCGCCACCTGGGAGGCCCGATACTAGTTTCTTACAACAGGTATTAGTTTTGCTTTCTCAACTGTGTATACGCAACAGGACAACTCCTTATTACTCTTTCATAACCCAGCCAAATAGCACAGCCAGAATTTATCATTTTCCTCCCTGGGTTTCCTTCACAGTTTGATTATCTTATATGTCTTCATTCTACACTAGATAATTTGCTTATGAGAAAGCATGTCATCATATCGTCTTCATCTTTTATAAACAGTGCTAGTAATACGGTAGATATTCAATAATGATAATAATAAAACTATGCCTACTGAACCAAGTTCTTTCTTTGCAACCATTGTTCCTCTAGTTCGGGTAGCTGTCATCAGATAAACAGTGGTCCCTACTTCAAGTTAAGGATGTATGAATCAACCAACTAAACTTTGCTTGGTGTGATTAAATGTGTATAAGTTAAAGTATAATTTTCTTACAAAGCATGATTCTGCATTAAATATCTAGCAAAAACATTTAGTTAGGGTCTCTGAGTTCCTATGTACTCTTGATGTTGCCCACAAGCCCTTAATGTTTTTAGTCAGACCTCCCACAGAAGCTCATAAATATTTAGCTTTCTTACCTTAAACATCTAATTACACCATCTCTACTGTCAACCTGAGCAGAGGAGTTACTGTTCTTCAGTGTGAAATAGACACCATTATCAAATGTGCTCCATAAATTCCTATCAAGCACCCCAATATCTTCCCTTGCATCTTTAATCAACTGCTAATTCCCTACCTGAATCCCAGTCTAGACAGATGGAATTATACATGTATACTACAGTCCAGTTGATAAATTTGTTTCTCATAAGGGAATGAGTTAAAAATCCTGAGACTGACTCGAATGTCTTCTAGAGTCAGGGAAGTAAATACATGGTGGACAGAGACTCATAATCGAGGAATCAAAAAAGGAAGTTATAGATGATCAAGGGGTAGGAGGGAGCTAGAATGAACCAGGTGCTACTGAATTAGAGTAATAGACATGAACTCATGTTTAGTTCACTTTATCCACAGATGGAGAGATGCAGAGCTAATTAGAGATCCATGTGTATTCACAGGTTAGTAGACTCACATATACTTCATAACTCAGCTAAATGGAACCAGCAGTGACACCCAATAGCAGTGAACACACCCACTACCCAAATCTTGGTTTCTGTTCTCCAGCGATGGGAACCAGAGCTTCTTGGTTCAGGATTATTACAAGATGAATCTGGAGTATCTTTTAGGGCAAGAAAGGAAGGAAGGGTTTCCCCCTCAAAAAAGCCCCAAAAGAACTAGGCTATGTCAAAGACACAGAAGCCAACCTGAAAGAATTTGTGCTCTTAATGGCCCAAACTGGAAGAACAAAGAGAAACAACAAAAGAAATTTTGTACTATGGTGTAGGAATTCTTTTGTAAGGATGTGTAGCCCTTTACTACCAAGAGTTGGTTATTCCATCATTTACTTACATCAGTATAGATACATCCTTATGAATTTTTTTTAGTATTTATTTATTTATCCTTTCAGTTATAACACCATATAATATTATCCTATAGTACAGAGTATATAGTCTAGCGTGGGTTGGACTTAATGGCTCACTTCCAAAGGACAGAGTATGTAAGTTACTGTGGAGAAACAGGGACGGATAATGCACCGCCTGACATGATGAGATGAGAAGCTACCTTGTAGCATTTTCCCCCAAAACCCATGACTCCTAACCACGAGAGTAACGGCAGACAAATCCCAACTGAAGAACTTCACAAGTATCCCTCAAAATTTCCAAGGTCGAGGAAAACAGAGAGAAAATCTGGGACTGTCAGAAGAGACTCAGGAGACATGAAGACAAATGCAATGGGGTATCTGGATTAGATGCCAACGTAGAAAGGAATCACAGTGGGAAGATTGGTGAAGCGGGAATAAATTAAGAAGTTCAGTTAATCATAATGTGTACTGCTGGTGTCTTCACAGAGGCCATCACATCAGGATCAGGTAAGACATTAACAACATTGGGGAAGTAGGATGAAGGGTTCAGGAATTTTCTGATTACCTTTGCAACTTTTCTGGAAGTCCCAAAATTGTTCCCAAACGAAAAGTTTATTTAAAAATACCTTAAAAGATTTAGTTTTAAGATAAGAAATTAAAGAATTCAATGGTACATAAATGTTTTTGATTAGGATTTTGATGTTCATTTAATATAATGTGTGTTTTGCTTAGTCACTTAAATGTTATTTAAAAACTGATAAACACAAAAATGATGCTTTCACTTTTATACTGAGATTTCATCTGTGATGAAAACAAATTTTGCAGACTTAATATGCATTCAAGTCATTACTCGGGATAGAAAACTTGATATAAAAATATTAATCAGGACCTCCCCGGTGGCGCAGTGGTTAAGCGCTGAGCTGTGGAGCTGTCGGCAGCGGCGACGCGAGTTCGACGCCCGGCCAGGGAGAATCCCACATGGTGCGGCAGACCTCTCCTGCCTCACCCGCTGCTCCCCTTAGCAGTGTATTTCTGATCTGCCTGTTCTGCTACCCTCTGTCTCTGGTGAACCCTCTCGCCGCCCCATGCCTCTGGCCTGTACCCCAGCTTGCATGTATAAATAAAAAAATAAATCTTTAAAAAAAAAGCATTTAAAAATATTAATCATAAAGGCATACAAAATAATTTTTTGGGGGAAAGGTGTCCACTCAGGGACTTGGAGCTTCCCGCTTCCTTAGATCTTTCTCTAGCAACATAAAATTTTGCTTAGACCCTCAAAGTACAGGGAATTGAATATTCTCAGACACAATCATCAACCAAAGAGGGTCAAAGTCAATGAATAAATTCCCCCAGTGCCCCCATCTCCCTAGGCACCAGTTCTTAGATGTGGACCACGCTAATGAAGGGCACTAATGAAAATGCATTCAGGTTAATCAGCTATTATTACAAAGGAAAAATAGTTTCCGAAATGCTTCAGAGGAAAATAAACGAATCAACCTGCAAACATGCTTTTGGCATAGAAAATTAATTTCCTGTAATTGAGTTATTCCTATTAAAAGGAAATAACTTCATCATGAACATGTATAAAGTCAAAACAGGGTGTTTTTTTTGTTCTTTTTTTTTTTTTTTTTTTGATAAAGATACCCCTCTAAGGGAGACAAAGGCCTAGTCACTTACACTGGAAAGCCTATTCATTAACATCCAATTTTGAGGCTTTTAAAAATCCTTTCCTGTCTCTATTTCTCTATTTTCTCCCTTGCATTCCCCAGGATTATCTCCTACATTAGTTGCCTGCACCAAAGTCCTTGTGGGGAAAAAGCACTGTAATATCAGTTTGTTCAAGTATGTTCACTAATCATAAAATTCAGCCAGCTTTGTTTTTGCCAACTTTTAGTCATCCTAAAACCAATTTTTTAAAATTTATTTTGCATAGAAGAACTGGGATGTACGCCAGAGATGCAGGGGGTGAGAGGATTCACCAGAGACAGAGTGGGGAGCAGAGCAGGTGGATTTACTGAAATACACTGCTGAGGGGAGCAGCGAGTAAAACAGGGTAAGTCTGCTGCGCCATGTGGGTCAGCTCCCTGGCTGGGAATTGAACTCGGGTCTCAAGGGTGATAGCGCTGAGACTTAACCCCTAGGCCACCAGGGTGTCCCCTAGAGCCAAATATTGACATCTTTGTTCATAATTCTGATGATAAACTTTTCAGGGTAGGAGGATAGCATATATTTTATTGAGTGGATTTATTAGCTTTATCTTGTACCTTTTAAAATGTATAATTGGTGGTCCCCCCAAACTCCAAAATGCCCTACAGACCCACTAGCAGCCAACACTAAGTCACAGTTAGAATTCTGAATACTAGTGAGCCTCTTTACCTGTCAACAGGGGAGGAATGATCCATGAGGTCTTTTTCAACTACAGGCTAGATTTTAATAAGACATATTTAGAGGTAGCTCTCCTTGGAGGAAGAAAGTTAGCAGCCTTGGATACCTTAAATATTTACCTGTGTCCTGCTCCCAGGAACCAGCAGCAGATGGGACAGTGGTGTTACAGCAAAGACAGCTCTGGAGAATCTCATGTCTCTCTCTAGCAATGGTGCCTTCTCTTAGCAAGAATGAGTTAGAGATCTCTCTTGAGGAGGTAACAAATTTCTGGCTTAACTAGATTTTTTGATGATAACATACTCCCTTCAAACAAAGATCCCTTAAAAGGAAAATTGACTCTCTTCTCTGAAAGAGAACCTTCTGTATACAACCAATTCATTCTTTCAGTATGAACTCATTGATCCTTATACTGTGATTCCTATTTTGTTCAGTGGGTTGGTGCTCTGATTATCCAGCCAAGGAACCCAAGCAGCCCGCTCGGTATCATTGTGGGTTGTGTGCTACCCACTGCTACCCACTCTGGTATCATTGTGAAATGTTCCCATTGTTTTCAGAGAATCTCCCTGCTTTCTTGTCCTGCAAATAGTCCAAGCTTATTTTGCATTTCCTATACACAGCCCTGGAATAAGTCACTCTTCAAAGATACATACTCCTTGTAGTGAAAAATAGCATTCAGAACAAATAAATGGAGGTGGAATTATGAAATTAGAAAATCACGATTTGGCAACCAAATAATAATCACTTCAGACAAGAATTGTCAATGGATACTAAAATCAGTGGTTTGGTAAGAAACATAGCTTTGATAATTATATAACTCCAAAGCATATCCCACAAATGCTTATTAATTGAAAAAGAAAAAACAGTAATGTTTAAATGGAGAAACACCTTAACCAAGTGATCAAAACTAACATCATTGGTAATGGTTCAAAACAGCAACAGGTGCCTTCTGAGACAATGCACTGAACTGAGAACAGTGTCTTGATCAGATATTCTTGGGAAAAGCTACATAATCTAAATCTTGTAATTGAACACACATAAATGGAGAGAACTACGTGATGACTGACTGCACTCTTAAACTATGTCAAGAGGATTGAAGACAAAGAAAAACCAAAGAATCCATCCTTGTCGCTGCAAATTGCATGTGTTTATCTCCTAGTGGAACTAGAGGGGATCATACTCAATGAAAAAAGCCAGAAAGAAAGAGAAAAATATTGAATGGGTTCACTTATAACAGGACTATAGGGAAACCAAATAGGAGAGAGACACTCAGAGGGGCAGGGGAGGATAAGGACACAGATAGAGTAGAAAAGGACACAAGGGACCAAGGATGGGTCACGCATGAATTGGTGGTGAGTTACCCAAGGGGTATACAAAATGTAAAAGATATAAATAACAATAATATATATATAGAGAGAGAGAGAAAAGAAAGAAAAGAAAAGCCAAAGAATAATTCCAGAGTAAAGTAGACAAGACTGAGATTTTTTTTTTCTGTAAAAGGCTTAATTAGGATAATGCTAATAATAATTGATTGAAATTTGAATGAAATCCGTGAATTAAATGTTAGTATTTTATAAATGTTAATTTCTAATTTTCATGATTGTACTGTGGTTATGTAAGGAAGCATTTCTGTTTTAGATAATTCATATACACTAAAATATTTGGTAGTAAAAGAGATTGTGTCTGCGACTTATTCTCAAGTAGTTTAAAAAAAAGTAGTTTATAGACTGGCATTGAGAATGAGGGTGAAAGGGGAAGAGAGAACATAATAGATTTGTAAATGTTGACAAGTGGAATCTCTGAGAGATGGGTATAGAGAGTGCATTGTTCTATGTTTGCAACTTTTTTAGGTTTGAAATTATTTCAAACTTTAAGTTACAAAAATAGAATATTATGGTTGATGCTCAGATGATATTTTGTGTAAAGAATCCCTAGGTAGACCTGAAGGAACCAGCCTAATCCAAAGTCCCAGAGAATGAACACTAATTCAATACCTCAGGGGGCAAGTCTTTCATAAAGACCTCAATGGGGAAAATAAGTCTACATTCGGGTAACATGGCAGTGCCCTTTCTAGCACACTCAGCGAACACACAAGATAGATGGCACCTGCATTCATGTCCTTTGACCCATGATAAATGTAATACTTTTTCCCATTAAAGCACATTCCTTGCTTGAAATTGAGTTTCAAGGTTTTCAGGTTCCTAGTCCTAAAGCACTGGAATGTATCTGAATGAAATTTTCATGTGAAAATAAAAAACAGCTTCTTGAATTGCTTTTAAAGAGCAAGTTGGGGAACAATGATTTATAATCTCAGCCCATAAAATATTTTTATTCACATTGTAAAAGCAATTCTCTCAGCCCTAATAATTTTGTGGGAGTCTGATAAATTCTGGGGGTACTTAGCAGCTAATCCTCAAAGAATACATGCAGTATCAACTCAGAGAGCAGAGAAGGCAGTCAAGGTAATCAGCTATTATTAGAAAGGAAAATATTTTCAGAAACCCTTCGAGAGGAAAACAAACAAATCAACCTGTAGACATAATTTTTGGCATACAAATTTAATTTTCTGCAGTAAAAAGAAACAGTTTCTTTTGGGAAAGGAGGAAAAATGGTGTTCTTTTGAGTCAAATCTAATCCTTATGTCTAAAAATATCAGTGGCATTTTCTAGTAGTAATTATAATTAAAAATTTTATAGTGGCTAGTGTGATGCCTGAGTAGATCCACATGATCCCTGAGGTGGTACAGACAAGTGATCAGAACACTTTCACCATTTGGATGTTTTACAGTTTTATTCACTTTGGTGTCAGTCATAGAATTTCTGGTAAGCATGCCAGTTTCTTCACCTATTCTGAAAAAAAGAAAGCAGCTCTGGATGTTCCAGGTTTGCGGAAAGATTTCATAAATTATATAGTATGGGCAAGGTTTAGAGGCACCCATTAAATGTTCTTTCCTCAAAAAAGAGGGAGCTTTGAAAACCCATCCTCAACTGTGAACTCTCCAAGATAAAACCACACAATGGTTTTTACTTGGAGCACTGAAAAAAGAGTCATTTGAAACTATTTTCTTTTGAACGTATTTATTGAGACCATTTATTCTCTGAATCTATCAACTCTAAACCTATAGATATTAAATTTTTCTTTTTTTTTTTTCTGTCTCTGACTACCAATAGGCTTTATTCCTATTACTGGGAAATTTGTTTTTCACCCTTGAACAAAATCTCTAGTAGTGCTATTTTATTCTATGTGTTTTTTCATCTTTGTTCAAATAAAAAGATTGATTTACAATACTGCCTCATACTGGGTAATTTTATTAATAGTGATATCTGAATCACCAAATTATCAGTATTAATAACATTATTACTCGTGGTTAACATCTGAAAATGGAAGTATGTTTTTAAAATGCACCTGCTCTTCAAAAACAGCTTCTCCTATTTTCCTATTTAAAGGTTGCTACTGTATTTCCCATCTCAATGAACCTGTGAAAGCACATTCTTTCTGAAAATTGGTGTCATTTACATTTCAAAATTTAAAGTTTGACTCTAGCAAGGGCCTACTGGGGTATTTCCTGGCTTGCTACGGTATGTGAGTCATATGCTTTATTAATGTTCCTTGCAGGGACCTAGAGTGGGGGACAGGACACTTTCTCTAAAGCAGTGGTCCTGAGTGTGTGTGGGGGGGGGAGAAATAGGGGGGACTTTGCCCTCCACCCCCCAGGGAATATTTGGTCATCTCTGTAGACATTTTCAGTTGTCACAACTTGGGGAGAGTTGTTATTGGTATTGAATGGAGCGAGGCCAGGATGCTGCAGGACACACTAGATGTACAAGATGCCCCCCACAAGAATTATTCTCCCCCAAAATGTCAATAATATTGAGAGTGAGGCGCTTTACCCCAAAGCTCCTAGAACTAAGATACCTATAAAGTTCTCTGCCAATGCAGTCAAAATGCTGCAGGTGGAAGACTAGCTACTAAAATGGAACAAAGTATCATTAGATGGTATAATTCTTCTGAGTATTACCAGATAGTTCAAGGAACCTTGCCAAAGTTGACACATGTCAAGTTGCAACTGTGGGATCTGTCTCCCCATATGAGTCACATAGGATTTCCTCAATATGCCTGGATTAGACGTCTTGCAATTCCATGTCAGCTGGTGTAGGGAGCTAAGGTCAATTGAGGACCTGTGGGCCTCAGGACAGGGCCTTAGGAAATCTACTTTATCTTTACTTTAAAAATATACATTCATTTAAGAGTTGTAAAGGCCCTGGCAGCTTAGAAGAGCCTTTGTCGTTTGTCTCAGTCCTTTGTTCTTTTCCTAATCAAACAGGCCACCACTGCTTCCACTTTCTTAAAACCTATGAGAATATAATTTGGGGGTGTCATCCAGGTATAGGTTTGTCCTTCCTATCTGAGAAACTGATTTACTTTGAGAGTAAAAACTGAAATCATTCTCTCTTGCCATGTGAAGTCTCCCCCTTTCCTTGATGCCCCAGGTCCCTGAACATAGAATCCAACCCTAGTTTGCTCCATTTTGCCCCTAGAATCCTAGAATCCAACCCTAGTTTTGCCCCTAGTTGGCCCAGATGGGGTGGGGAAATTTTCCCTTGTGTCGCACCTCAGTCACAGACCCCTTGCAGATACTGCTTACCAGCATGCTAGGGTTAAGCAAAACTCAGGTATCCACAGGGAATTAAAGAAGTCACATCTGGGCCTCCCTGGTGGCGCAGCAGTTGAGCGCTGCGCTGTGGAGCTGTCGGCAGCACGCGATGCGAGTTCGACGCCCAGCCGGGGAGAATCCCACATGGTGTGGCAGACCTCTCCTGCCTCGCCCGCTGCTCCCCTCAGCAGTGTATTTCTGATCTGCCTGTTCTGCTCCCCACTCTCTCTGGTGAATCCTCTCACCACCCCATGCCTCTGGCCCGTACCCCAGCTTGTATGTATAATAAATAAATCTTAAAAAGAATAATAATAAAGTCACATCTCAGAGTTTTACAACATCTGTGTATTGAGGGACCAAATCCTCTGCTCTATGAGATTATTTTGGAAGTAATTCATTAGCCATCTGAGAAAAACCTCAGGATACCACCATTAGTAAAATGTTCTTAGGAAAAGCACTTAATCATGGAGTTTCATAGTGATGTGGAATATATAGAAGCTTTTATTTTTCAAATAGAGACACCAAGTTTGTATTTCACTTCTTTTACCTAAAATCATAAAAGAATAGTACGCATTTGTTCAGAAACTGACTGGTGAATTATTGGGTATTATCTCATGAGCACTCCAGGTATTTTGCAGGCTGATATCCAGCTATCTAACAGACTGGAGCGTTCGATGCTGCAGTGTGACAAGCGAGTCTGGGCATGTTTTTATTTGTATTCATGTTACTTGAATAAGATTCAACTACTGTCACTTTCATTAATTAATGTGAAACTCATTAGTCCTGGTGTTATTATTAGAAATGTCCCCTTTCCAAGGCACTCAAACAATGTGCTGTGTCACTGCAGCTACTCATTTCCAAGTCATCGCTGCAGATGACATGGGGATAAAGAAACTGTATTAACAGGCTTCTCCTGGACCTGATTTCTTTTCAAAATACCATTTTACAAATTTGTATCTCCTAGAATTCCTTATGTCCCTCCTCAGTGACTGTTAGGGATTAATCAAAACAAATGGTCTTAGCCAGCAGAGGCACAAAAGTTGTTCTTCCACAAAACACTGATAGCATCAGTGATGGAACCAGGAATGAAGGACTTGTCTCTCTGTCCTACCAGAGAAGCTCTCCCATTTCCTTTATTTGCCCTCAAGGCTTAGCAAACTTTGCTGTCTTACATTCCAAGGGAAAAGAGCGTCATCAGGAAGATGACATTCAGAATTGCTGACCACCAGGAGATGGCGAGAGCAAGCTGGCATCAACCGAAACCTCCAAACACTTGTGTCGCAGGGATAGACATGCTGATCCTTGCCCACTCCCTGCTCCTATATCCTTGTAGCTCTGGATAAACACCTCTGACCTCTGCCAAAGAGCAGGACAGTGTGTTTCAGACACGAGTCTGCTGCCTCCTCAATTTGTTGACAATTTTTTTTATTAAATATATATTTTTATTGTTATGTCTTTTACATTTTGTATTCCCCTTGGGTAGCCCACCACCAATTCACCCGTGATCCATCTCCATGGTCCCTTGTGTTCTTTTCTACTCCATTTCCTGCCCTTTTCCTTCCCTCCCTTCGCCATCCCCCACCCCCCGCTGATTTTCTCTCTCCTATTTGGTATCCTTATAGTCCTGTTATAAGTGAAACCATTCAATATTTTTCTCTTTCTTTCTGGCTTATTTCACTGAGTATGATTCCCTCTAATTCCATCCATGTCGCTACAAATTGCATGTGTTTATCTTCTTTGAATGCTGAATAGTATTCCATTGTGTATATGTACCACATCTTCTGGATCCAGTCATCTATTTTTGGACATCTGGGTTGCTTCCATACCTTTGCTATTGTGAACAGTGCTGCAATGAACATACGGGTGCATGTATCCTTTCGGATTAGTGTTTTTGTATCCTTTAGGTAAATTCCCAAAAGTGGTATTGCTGGGTCGTATGGAAGCTCCATGTTTAGCAGTTTGAGGAATGCAAAAAAATGAAGCTAGACTACTACCTCACACCCTGCACAAAAGTCAACTCAAAATGGATAAAAGACCTGGATGTAAGACCTGAAACCATAAAATGTATAGAAGAAAATATAGGCAAAACTCTACACAACATACATCTCAGCAAAATCTTGAAAGACACATCCCTCAAAGCCAAGGAAGTAAAAGACAATATAAACAGATGGGGTTACATCAAAATAAAAAGCTTCTGTATAGCAAAAGAGACATTAACCAAAACTAACAGACACCCTACCAACTGGGAAAAGATCTTTGCACACAATAATCTGATAAAGGACTGATAACAAAAATTTACAAGGAACTCACACAACTCAACGAAAACAAAGCCAATCACCCAGTCAAAAAATGGGCAGAAGAGCTCAAAAGGCACTTCTCCAAAGAAGAAAAGCAAATGGCCAACAGATACATGAAAAAATGCTCAACATCACTTATAATCAAGGAAATGCAAATCAAAACCACTATGAGATACCACTTCACACCTGTGAGGATGGCACGCATTAAAAATACAGGCAACAACAAATGCTGGAAAGGATGTGGAGAAAAAGGAACTCTTCTACACTGCTGGTGGGAATGTGAACTGGTCCAACCACTATGGAAAGCTGTATGGCGATTCCTCAATTTGTTGACAAATTAAATGCCTTTCCTTCTCCTCAATCTGTTTCATTATATTGGTCAAGGGGAATGAAGACCAGCATTCAGTAACATGGTGGTGTTTCATGTAGGATCTCTGAGAGAAGGTCTTTAAACTTTAAAGGGTATTTGAAGAACTTTTGTCTTGGGCCTTCCTGGTGGCCTAGGGTTTAAGTCTCAGTGCTATCAACACTATGGCCTGAGTTTGATCCAGGCCAGGGAGCTGCCCCACATATGGGGCAGCAGACCTCTCTTGTCTCGCCCACTGCTCCCCTCAGCAGTTATTTCAGTCAATTCACCTGTTCTGCTCCCACTTTGGTGAATCCTCTCACCCCCCACACCTCTGGCCCGGGACTATAGTTCTTGTATGCATAAATAAATAAAATACATATTTTTTAAAGATTTATTTATTTATGCATACAAGCTTGGGGTGCAGGCCAGAGGTGTGGAGTGGTGAGAGGGTTCACTAGAGACAGAGTGGGGAGCAGAACAGGCAGATCAACCGAAATTCACTGCTGAGGGGAGCAGCGGGCGAGACAGGAGAGGTCTGCTGCACCATGTGGGAATCTCCTGGCCGGGGATCGAACTCGCACCACATCTGCTGACAGTTCCACAGTGCTGCGCTCAACCCGTTGCGCCACCAGGGAGGCCCTAAATAAAATATATCTTAAAAAATATTTTTTTAAAAAGGTAGATTGACTTTTTGACATCTGCCATGTCTAGGCTGCATCAATGGCAGATCACAGGGAATTGCAGGAAGTGAAGACTTTGCCCTTTCTCCATGAATTCCTTTGTTATCTCCTTGGAAAGGTAGAGGGCTCAGAAATATGGTTAGGAAGTACTGTAGAAACACCCTGACCTTCCTCTGGGAAATGATTCCATACCTGGGTGCAGCCCGAGGTGGGGGAAGATTTACCTGAATACACATTTGAAATCTTGATTAATATTCTGGCTTGGACTAGTGTTGTGTGATTAGTAGATCAGACTGAAGTTTTAATCCCCAGACAAGGGACCATTTGTTCGTCATTGAGAGGTAAGGCTTGACTAAAGGTTCATCCAGGGGCAGAAAAAGAACGAACTCACAGAATGTTTGAGGGAACTGAAGATGCAACCTGAAGAGAAAATCACATTGTTTTATGTCTGTCCTCTCTCAAGTCCAGCTTATTCAGCAAACTAGTTACACTTTCATTTCATGTTTGGTGGGGTCCCTGCAAACCCCAAATGAAAGGACATTCTCTCCTTCACTTGCACTCAACCATCACGCCTCCCCAAATACCTTTTCACAGAACACTCCTTTAAAGACCTGTCTATAGCTGTCTTTCTTCTCTTACGTTTAAAGCCTGCAACTCCAGTGGACTTTGAGTGGACAGCAGTTGAGCACAGAATTGCAAAGTTAAAGGTTGTCGATACATCGGCTCTGGTTTAATCACACTTATTATAGAAATTAGAGTAAACATACAGGAAGAAATCATCTACTCAAATTTGATCATGAAACAGTGAGGAAACCGAAGCTCAGCTGAAGAAAGACACTTAAAGAGCATACACAAGAGGTGTGTGCCTCAGGGCCAAGACTTCTCATTCTGATAACCCTGGTTCTGCTTTCTCTAGTCCATACGGATATCCATCCACTTATCGGTGTGCTTCCTTTCCACGGTTTGACAACTGATATTTTCAACATAGTGTTATGTTGTGTTTGCCAAGGGGAGACTTTCCATGCAAAACTCACAGAGCACTTGTGTTTTATACACCATCGTCAGAATAACAGAGTGCATTAGGCTGCCATTTAAGACAGGGCCATGGTGTACACATATGATCATTTTGCACTGGGTACACTATAAATCTTGCCAAATTAGGCTTACTTAGTGCCAAGTTGCTAGGTATTGCCAATTTCTCTCTCACCCTGGAAAATTATAGGATTTTTTTTTTTTTTCTGATGAAAGAAAGGACTCGTAAGCAGAATTGTAAGCACCTGCATCCCGTTCTTGGCCTGCCTTTTGCCTTGAGAACTGCTTTGGTTGGCCTGTAATACCTGTGGGTACGTCAAGGACCATGGGCTCTATGGACATTATAATATCCGTCCTACCTGCTGTTTTTGGAAAAATTAAAAATATAACCTGCTTAGAGAAGAAATAATTTCTTTCAAATAATTGAACATCTGGGGATTTTCATGGGGCATTTGGTGCCTGAAACATCTTCAAACAGAATGCCTTCGCCCAGTTCATTACTGAAATAATACGCACAGCAATTTATAAAGTGATAACAGAGCAGCTATTATGCTTGGAGACAGAAATCTTGATGGGATAAATAAGTAGACCTGAGTCAAGTGCAGTGTCTCTCTTCCTACTCTTTAATACTGTAAGTCACTGATCTCTTGGACATCTTTAAATTTTTATGTATTTGGACTGGGGCCATTTGGTTCAGGTAGCCTTGTTAAAAAGGGATTTGCAGGTCTTTGCAGTGTTATAGCCCTGCCAAGTTAGAATAACTCAAGACAAGGTCAACGTCTAGGACTCTCTTGTATTAAATCAGCAAGTAAGCTTATATGCATTGCAGATTCCTTGCCCATGAGATCTCTTGTCTGAAGCAATCTGCTGAAAGGTGATAGGGTTGAAGCATGGGCCAGACAACATACATATGGCAGAGAGTTGGTAATATTCTAAGTGGCATCAACAGTGTCCCCGTGGGTCAAGATACGAATGGTATCGGTAAATCAATAGTTTAATCCATCTGAGATGAGACTATTTATCAAAACTCTTTCTTAAACAGAATTCTGCTACGCAAAAGCCTGTGCCGACTGGGCTGGCAGGAGCCACACTCAAACAGTAATCAACAGCTACAATCTTCTTGTATTTTTGCTCTGACAGAAGGTTTGCTAAACAGACCAAGTGTTTCCCTTATGGTTAGGCACATGGCTATTAAGTAAACTCTGACAAATTGAAATGTAATTATGGAAGATTTGGAAAGGAGTGACATTACTCAAATATTAAGTCATAACTGAAATCATTAAATCACACGCAGCATTTCAAAAAATTGCTGAAATCTATATGGTAGATCTGTACCTTTAAAAGAAAACTATATAATGGTTTGTCAAATACATGAAAAGAGAATTTTTTTAAGCATTCCTTATATTGAAACCTACCTGGTTTTATTAAAAAATGAAAAACAAAGAGATGAAACAATCTACAGGTTTTCTTGGGGTTCTAAAATATTCTATAAGCCTTCTGTAAAAATGATGAAAAAATCAAAACATTAGTTTTAATATATTGAAAATCTTCCCTGAACTTCAATGTTCTCTAAAGAATAGAAGAGAGCTTTAGTGAGATAACAAAGAAAATCCTCCTTGGTGACCTTATAAACCAAGAGCAAGTGTCAGCAGCAGATTTCCCACAGAATGAATTCCTCATATCTTGCACCATCTTCCCTTTTCTATGCCATGACTGGGAGCTACAATTACTGCTGAGAGAGCAAAATAACCATAATCACCCCTATAATTCTATTAATGGGCAAATTACTCTCTATGGATCTCACCTCATCTTTACAACTTCTGCCCAATGAAAATTTCTGCACAGGCACAGAGATAAGATTTGGAGGTTACTGAGCAGCTGAAGGGCTACATAATGGTTCAGGGACACTTGGACACTAATTCTGCTCTTGCTACTGGACAAGGATGTACACTGACTGAGGATGCATTTGGTACAAGGATCAGAGGAAGGGGATGTTTGTAAATATTCCTTTAAATAGAAGACAGATGATTCATGTAAGTTCTTTGACAGAGGAGATGTTGGAGATATAAATATCTATAGAAAAGGTGAAGAATTCATCCCATTTTCTTCAATCCCGATGGGATTTTACCTGCTTAGAATGTGGCAGCAATGGAGGAACATGGAAACAAAGGAAAACCTTTTGTCAAAAAATGAACTGTGGGGCCTCCCTACAGGGAGGGGTGGCGCAAAGGTTAAAGTCTCAGTGCTATCAAGATCTCCCCTGCTACTGCAGCCAGAAGCCAGCATCCAATCCCGGGCCAGGAAGCTGACCACATGGCACAGCAGACCTCTCCTGTCTCGCCCGCTGCTCCCTCATCAGTGTATTTCAGTGAATCCGTGTATTCTGCTCCCCACTCTGTCTCTGGTGAATCTTCTCATCCCTGCACCTCTGGCCTACACCACAGTTCTTGTATGCATAAATAAATAAAAAATAAAAATAAAAAAATGAGCTGCATCTGTTCCTGCACTGTCTGGCCACCTCACTTATGGGGAGTTGTGTTTCCTGGGCTAAATGAACCAGATATCTTTAGGATTTTATATTGTGATGTTGACCATCTCATTGATGTACAAACCATTTGCCTCAGAGTGGTGGGTTAAACTTAAGAACAATAGAAACAAGAGGGGTGAAAGGCTTCAGATATCCTGGGAAAAGGGTTATGAAAGATAAAAGACATTCTGTCCTAGTGACTGTGGTGAGGCTGACTAAATGGTGTGATTTTTGGAATATGTTTTAATAATAACTGAAAATATTTGCTGTCTCCAAAAAGCGCTGCTTACATCTTTTGGCACAGGACCTTTAAACATTAGAATCAAATTGAATTTCTCAGGAAAGTATGATTAGTGTTATCTCCTTCAACTATGTATATTCTGGGGATAGAACTAAACTCACAGTTCAGGAACCATCTAGAGGAGAGATCCATGGGGCAAAAAAAAATTGAGAATTCTAAACCTTAGACTTTTATTTTTTAAAGTGCATGCTAGTACAGAGCTCTAACATTATAGGCAAAATTCTAATATTCATTCATATCTCCACGGCTAGTACTAAATGTTCTGGAAGCTAACATTTTCCATACCCTTTTATCCTGGGTCTCTTTTAGATCTGCACCCTGAGTTCAAATTGGAGGATTCCAGCAATACCTGAGCATCAGTGGCTGAGAAACTCTGCACTCTGTCAACAATTTTCCAGTTTCTGAGATTAAATAACCAGTTTCCCCTGATTTCTGGCCCTAGATACTAAAACAAGCAAAGGAATACATAGTCATTCTCTAATAGTAATGATTTAGTAATAATTACACATCCTGACAATCATGTATTTCTTCAGCTTCACAACATGTGTTCATGAACATTTTCTTACCAGTCACTCGCAACAAATCTATGAATACTAGATACTGTTATTTCCATACTATGAATAAGAACATTGAGGTATGGACTCAGACTCAGAAAATTTGACAAGCTTAGAGATTGCTCAACTCCTCTACAACTGCTTCCCACACCTTAGAAAACTTCAGCTTCCTCACAAGTAATTTGGTACACTGTGGCTTATGCTCAATGAAGACATAACTCCAAACTGAATTTCCTCTAGTGAAACTAGTTGTCTTGGACTCTGTAGCATTTCTGCATCTTTCATCAGTATGTGTTCAGGCAATAAAGCAAATGCATTTTATCGGTAGTCTAAGCAAAACATAATCCAAAAAGTAAAATAATCATTGGGAAAGATGATCTAAATGAACTCATTCAACCTTTTCACTGGAGAAATAGATGGGATTCCTTCCATGAGAATCTATACCTCCAAAACATCTCCCCAACCATATGTGTACAAAATCATTCATTCGTTGATCATTCACTCACCAACTGTTTTGTGTTTGATAAGGACTAGCCTAAGTATTAAGATATAATAGTGAATATGACAGGGTTCCTACCAAATTTTATAGTCCGATAATCAGGAACTTTAGTTGTGGGAGAAGTACATATATTCTACAGACAGGCCAGGGACTGCGAGTGTAGAAAGACGGATCCTCTGCAATTCTTTGAGGGTCAAGGAAGAAATGTTTCCACTGTCATGTCTGAGACAGAAAGGGCGTGGCAATCAAATGTGGCAAGATGAGTGTGGGGTGAGGGAATGACATGCTGAACTCTCCAACTTAGATACAGTCTATAGCCTGGGTATTGGTCTGTCCTGGTTACACTTCAGCTTTTACCAGCCTGTTTTTTTATTCGTATTTTACAAACTATGAAAGGCAGATTCACATTTGAGAGATTTATCCAAAGTCACGTAGCTTGGGAGTGAATGATCCAAGAACTAATATCAACTCTGTATCACCACGATGGTTTTAGAGAAGAAAGCACACCGGACAGGAAGTCAGGCAACTAGAATTCTGTTCTGTCACCAAATCCCTGTGCAACCTTCAACAGGTCACTGAACAGCTATGCTCTGCTTCCCTTATCTGTAAAATGAGAGGATTTAAACCAGATGACCTCTAAAGTTTGTGAGTTTTCAGTCTGATACATTTAACTCTCTCTTGTCTCCTGTTCAGATCAACTCAAGTTTGAAGAGAATCCAAAAAATAAAGAGGAACCACTAACAATTATCTGTCTCTATAACAGTAGCCATTTCTCTCATACACAAAGAGAGAAGGGTCAACCTACCACAATCCTCTAACACAACATGATTTTTGACATGATGAATATGCTACTTTAGACGGAACACTCTGAATACAGAGATAATTGCAACATGATTACATTTTGATAGTATTTCACTTCTGTGGTTGTTTGGGGTTGGTTTATAAAGGACCAAATCTACTAAAGGATTTTTATGGCTATATCCCATAATTTTTTTAATGTTGCATTATTTTTATTTTTTTTATTTTCTGTTTATTATGTTTTTATTTTCTGGTTATTTTGTAGGCTGTGGGAAAGTAAACACTCTCAGTGTAATGAACAAGACACTTAAAAGTTTCCTTGAAAAAAACTCATGCACCCAGAGAAAGGAATTATCTACCGCATAAAAATGAAAGACGTAGAAAATGAACTGTTCAAGGATGTTTGTGAACTGCTGAGTTTTTAGGGCTCTATTGGAGATAAGTTAAAAAAAACATATTGAAGATTATTTTATTTCATTTTATTTTAAGGTAATAAGAGGATATTTATTTAATTGAGGTAACATTAGAATCCACAGGTATCACCACTGTAGCACAACCTCCAGCAAATCACCCATCATTCCCCGCCCCCCGCAATTTCACATTACTCCCTTCTCTCTTTGTTCTCACTCCTCCCCCCACTCTCTTACCCTCTGGATGACTCAGTTCTATAGTCAGCTTTCAAGGGTTACATGTTTTTGAGCATGTCTTTATCTGACCCTATTTTGGTTTCTCTCTATTCCACATATTACTGACACCATCTGGGATTTATTTTATTTATTTTATTTTACTGGAGATAATTTTTTAATGATATATATTTTTATTGTTATTTATATCATTTACATTTTGTATTCCCCTTGGGTAACCCACCACCAATTCACCTGTGACCCATCTTCGTGGTCCCTTGTGTCCTTTTCTACTCCATGTTGTGCCCTTATCCTCCCCTTCCCCCCACCCCCCCAAGTGTCTCTCTCCTATTTGGTTTCCCTACAGTCCTGCTATAAGTGAAACTATTCGATACTGGAGATAATTTTTGAAGGTAAAATCTTGTTAAATATTTTTTAATTATTAAAATCATGTCTACAAAGATTTAAAATTATTTTTTCTTAGCTTCATTTCTAGAGAAGTTCATTTTCAATATATCCTGAGAATTTAAAAGTTGATGTCCTCTTCATGCTCTATACCAATTTATTCTGCTATAATAGATGAGGGAACATTCCTCATACACATTGTGTTTTAAACCTCAAAATACCACATGAGTTAGGCAGCGTTATTAATTGCCATCACAAATAACAAGCCGGATGACTTCAAACAAGAGAAACCTAGACTCTCCTAGTTCTCAGTTAGACTTTCAGAATCAAGGCCATGTTCCCTCTCAGGCTCTGGGTGGAATCCTTCTTTGCATCTTCCTAGCTTCTGCTTCATCCTTTGCCATTCCTTGGCTAGCTTCACTCCAGTCCCTGCTTTGTCATCAGGAGCCCTTCTTCATGGCCAAATTCCCCACTTCATATAAGAGAAGCAGTCAGGTTCAATCAGAGCCCACCCTAGTGATTTCTTCTTATAGCAAGTTCAAAGGCCTTATTTCCGGGGCCTTTCTAATGGTGCAGTGGTTAAGTGTCAGTGCTATCAAGCTATCCCCAGCTACTGGGGCATGCGTCCCATCCCCACTCAGGGAGTTAACCCACATATGGCGCAGCAGATCTCTCCCGTCTCGCCCGCTGCACCCCTCAGCAGTGTATTTCAGTAGACTTGCTTGTTCTGCTCCCCACTCTGTCTCTGGTGAATCCTCTCACCCCCCACCCACTGGTCTACATCCCAGTTCTTATATGCATAAATAAATAAAATAAATCTTAAAAAAAAATTTCCGAGTAAGATCATATTCACAGTTCCAGAGGTTAAAGGCTTCAATATATCTTTCTGGCGGTTACATTTCAACCCATAATAGGTTGCCGTGGAGTGGTTATTATTTTCATTTTATAGATAAGGAAACTAAGCTAAGAGATAAACCATCTATGTGGCTTCTCTAAGGTCATACAGAATGTTAGTAGGATAATAGACACAGGAGATCCTGTAGTCATACACTTAAAGCAGGTGTGTTTTATCAAAGGTGAGTTAAGATGATCAAATCAGTTAGTGGTTTAGTAAGAATCATTACATTCTACATTCTATAACCTTTATATCCTATCCTCACTTATTTAGACAGCTATCTGGCCTCAAGTCCAACGTGAGGCTTTTGAAAGATGTTTGGGAATACATACTATGTTATCCTTTATAAAATCAAATCTAATTGCCTTTGGGTATAGCTTTGATAGGTAAAATATATTTCCTATCTGAAATACATTTTAAAGTGTCTACTATTCTGCTCACTTGGGTGCAGAAATAATAGGCTATTCTTCAACTGCCTCCCTTCCTAACCCCAAACATTCTTTGGCTGCTGTTGAGTAGAGCTAAAATAAACCTGGAATATTCTGTGCTAAGCGGGACATGCTGGAACCTCTCTCTTAAGTGCATAGGCCAAGAAATACTCTATTTGGGGTCAGGGGATAAAAAGAACAAAATTAAAACACAGATTCTTCAAGTGCCAATGTAGGTGTCACAAAGAACCCAAGCCATCTCTGCTTTCGCAAGTCTCTGCCTATTTACTGAGTCCTCCAGCTAGACAACAGGCTTCTTTTATAGCCAGACTTCCCCACTCTGGGATCTCATTTATTTACTGCTGTGTTGGTCCACCTGTGAAAAGAGACTGTGGGCCAGTGTACACAGCATAAATTAAAGCCTCCCTTGGTTACTCCTCTCTAACTTGTGACTGTTGGTTAAAATAAGGATCTATTTATGGGGAATTCCCCTGCAGCCCCTTTGCTGGGCCACAAGCCTGCTGGATGGATGATTGCCCAGAACATCTCTGTGATCCTTGATTTTCTAACCTAGAGATAGCAGCAGCAGAAGGAAGTTCAGGTGACTAACAAGACACTGATCATCAGTAAAGATCAGTAAAGCCAATGACAATTTAAACCGCTATACTCAACTTCGTTTTGTATGTTTCAGGCAGAACTGGGTGGACTGATTTTTCGGGATTGCCTATGCAGGGAAATGAAGATTGCTCAGGCTTTTGTGCTGTTGGCCTCTGTGGCCTTGAATGCAGGAGGCACTTGGGAGCATGGGCTTGGGGCGCGCGTGCCTCCATACCTGGAGTATGGTGTGGGCATGCGCGAGTGGGCACATCTAAGGCTGGAGGCTGTGTGTATAAGCACGGTGTCACATAGGGCAGGGTGCGTCAGAGAGCGATGGAGAGACCACTAAAGAACATCAGCGGGAGCCCAGAGAGTGAAAATTCGCCTCTCCCCCTCACCCCTGCCTGCCCTGCACCTGGTTGCCTCACTACAAATGGTATAGAAAGATCATTAAAAGCCTGAAAAAGCCACAGAGGGCTCCAGACTCTCCTTTACCCGTCTGCCCAGATCCATAGAGAACCTGCCCTGCAGGCCTGAAACAACAGCCTGTGAGTGGTGTTAAATTATAACAAATAGCTTTCTTTCATTCTTTTATTAATTCCTCCAACAACATTCATTGAAAGCCTAGTATACATCGGTCACTATTCTGGCCTGGGGATGCTGTTGTGAATGAAAGAGACAAAGACTTTCCCTTCATATGTTAGATACTTTCCATTCCAAAGAATTATAATGATCCACAGTGCAGGAGGGTGAGATCACAAGGTGACTCACGAGGAATGGGACAGCCTGGCTCTGTCACTGTCTGTATGTCTTCCGCCATCTGGCACACGGTTACTTGTTTACAACATGGAGAAAGGGAAAAGACCATTTAAGACTTCCTTCCATCCTGTGCCCTTCCTTTAACTACTCCTCTATGGGGCCTCCCTGTTGGTGCAGGGGTTAAAGTGAGCACTATCAAGCTATCGCCAGCCACTGAGGTATGAGTTCGATCCCCAGCCAGCATGCTGACCCACATGGCACAGCAGACCTCTCCTGTCTCGCCTGCTGCTCCCCTCAGCAGTGTATTTTGGTAGATCTGCCTGTTCTGCTCCTCACTCTGTCTCTGGTGAATTCTCTCACCCCGCAACACCTCTGTCCTACACCCCAGTTCTTCCATGCATAAATTTAAAAAATAAACTTAAAAAAATACTCCTCTAAACACCCCCCCCCCCACGTGCCAGACCTAACACATTATTCTGAATCTGGGCGCTTACATAAAGGCTTTTCCCAGAATTCAGAAATTATAGGAAAGAATCCAGTCTTCAGAGATTAAAGCACAAAGCCAGCACATCCTGAAGTAGAAGAGCACAGCGCCCTCTTCAGGAAGGAGAGCAGGTAGCAGACCTGTGTGTCCTGACCCCTGTAACACAATTAGCTGAGACACACTACAGTTGTGTACTAACCATATCAGTGCATACATAGTGATTGTTTAAATGACTGAATCTTTCATTCCTAAAACCCTGTGATGCTATGGTATTTATTACATGGAGGTAGCTTTTTAAAAGGAAACACTTCTTTAAAAAAAAAAAAAAGTATCATTTTCATCTGAAGTTTGGTTACATGGTGAAATAAAAGATTGCACTATTTTGCTATTTGTTAGAACTTCCATAAACTAAGGAACCATATCAATTACTCATCCTAGAATCCCAGACTTAGGACAGGATCTGACATTGAGTAAACATTGACAGAATTCAGGATAACAAATGAAAAAAAAAATTATTATTTGCAAACAATATCCCTAAGGTAGATTGACCCAGTCCAAGAAACTTTATTGCTTACAATGGACTAAAATAAAAGACTTTAAACAATCTTAGATGTAGACTGAAACAGAGATTTTTAAGTAAGTTTATTATATGCCTTATCTTCCTTTCCTTTTCACTCTGAGGTGCTCCCTGAAGAATTCTGCTCCCCCATACCTTCCTAACACACTCTGCGAAGTTCTTTCTCAGAGTTAGTTGAGGGGATGAGGGCAAATTCAGAGGCATCCACACCCACTGTCTGAGCAAAGGCAAAGCACACAATAGATGTGGTTTCCTAGCTTCAATGTCCACTGCATTTCCTTCTACTGGTGTACTCTTTTGCAGTATTATTTTCTGTTGTCGCTATGGATTGTGAGTTAGTTCATAAAGAAAACAAGTTCCCACCCAAAATAATGTTGTTTAGAGTATCTATTGCAAAATTTTGCGGCAAAAAATAATAGTTAATACACATTTTTAGCTTGAAGAATCTGACGCTATTTGTTTGATAGAGAAGAGGCAGTATGAAATAACATTATCTTCAGTTATTTAAACTTGACAGACAAAAAAGAATTAGTCACTCTTAGAAATAGTATGACATTTTAGAAATCACTTAGACTCTGGGGTCGTATGACCAAACTTCCTATCTCTCAGTGATTTCTCTGAGCCATGAATTCAGTTTTTCATTCTGACATATTAATTGGGCACGCTACATTGTGGGACCCCCAGGCCTCCGTGTACTGGGAGCTATTTTCTTGGTACCCAGAGTTCTTGCTGGTCAGCTAGGCATACAGTCAGGCAGACCTCTCACCAAGGACAAGAGTCCTAGCATGAGGAACATCCTGGGAAACCACTATCTGCTGAAAACGGCAGGAAGATATTATGGTCAGATTAGCAAGGTGAGCTAAATACCTTACCTGTAAAGATTAGCAGAAAGTTAGGTAAGGGTGGAGAAGAGAGATGAGATGCTTTGACTAGCGGGAACAATGGAGCCCCCTAGGCAACAGCTGCGGGTCACTCCTCCCTAGTTTATAGCCCCAATAACTGCTTCCCCCATGCATGTACACTCTTTATGTGCTTGCCCCATCTTTGTACGTGATTCCAATAAATGCAAGACTGCCTTTGGATGGCGGCTGCACATTACTCTGGCGTAGCCCCTCTAGGCTTGTCATCGCTCCCAACCCACTTGGACTTTAAGTAATCAGACTTTTGGTTTCAAATGGTATAACTAGCAATGATAGTGGGAGTATAAGGAAGCTCATTTTAGACCCCTGAAGAAGGAATTTTCTAAGAGTTAGAACTGCCCAAAGATGAAACCAATTGGGATGTTTATTATGAGGTGGTGACTTCTCCATTGTTGAGTGCCTTCAAGTAAA
Organism: Scalopus aquaticus; assembly: GCA_004024925.1. Taxonomy (NCBI): domain Eukaryota; kingdom Metazoa; phylum Chordata; class Mammalia; order Eulipotyphla; family Talpidae; genus Scalopus; species Scalopus aquaticus. The sequence goes on along the minus strand of PVIJ01016539.1, from coordinate 6,403 downwards.
ACCTAAGTGACCTTTTAACAGACATGATAAATATAGGGAATTAAGTAAAGGGCTTAAATTCTAAACCCCTTTAAATGCTGTTTCTACGATACCATGAAATGCCTTATAGATCCTGAAATGATGAACACAATTTTTCTGAGTATTTTTGAAAAGCAAAGATAATGATGTTAAACAGAAGGGGAAAAAAATTGTCATGAGACATTGAGTTTAATTTAAATGGTCACTTTGCATGTCCCCCCCCCAAAAAAATCAGTATTCAGAGTCATGACTTTTTCTAGCAACATGCTTTAGAAGGAAAAGTATAAATGTTCCCAGTGACTGGCTTCCAGTTGTCTGTTTAAACAGATCTCACTGTTCCATTTCATCTTTTTCTCTCTTGTTGAGAAGCAGACATGATAAAGGTAGTCAAGCAAGTGCTGTTGATTAGCCCTAGGAAAACATCCATTTACTTCTAATTCATGAGGAGATGCCCTGGGAATTCTCTTTGACAACTCCCTCAGTTTCTCGGTTGGCTAAGTTTCTGTCTTTCTTCTCCCTGCTCCAGAAAGAGAAAACATTTCCGCTTGTCTCATGCATAGTTCTCCTCTCTTCTCTGAAAACACAGACACTCAGTCCTATACAGAATCTCTACTTTGGGTCTTTTGAGGCAACTTCCCAACAAGACTATTTTACCTCATAGTTTCTCAGAGTTTCTTTGGGGTGACCTGAGGAAGCTTTGTGAAATCTCTATAAATGTGGGCAAAATTTCATAGCTGCATGAACTTTGCTGGATGAAAGTCCATGGTTTCATCAGATTCTTAAATGCTGCATATGATACCAAAAAAGTTAAAAAATGAGGCTTACAAGAGAAATATCTGCAAATAATACATGTGCTAAAGATCTAGTGTAAGTGTTATACAAAGAACTATTTGCAATTCAACAATAAAAAGATAAATAACCTTGGTGGTGAGTATGGTGTGGCAACATAATATCTGAGAGTTGTGAACCTGTTACAGGGCAGGGAGAGGGGCACCCCAGAACCCCCAAACCTTCTCGTTCAAAATAGGTACTGCCATCCGCACATCAATACAAAACATACAGGACCTTAAGTGCAAACAGACTTTAATACAATTAGAAAAGACAAAGAAGACAAAGAATATACTTTCTAAATCAAGCACTCAATGTTATCCAACTCCTCGTGGGTAAAAGCCCACCCAAATGGGATTGGTCCAACGCAAGGCCCAAAAGCCTGCCACTAGTATAAAACAGCTTTTGGCAGGCACCCACACAAAAGGGTCAAAAACAGCCAGACAGTTCTGAGAAGAGCTAAAACACCTTTCGGCAGGGACCCATACAAAAGGGTCAGCAACAGTCAGACAATTCTGGGAGTTAAAGAGCAAAATAAAAATCCAGATGAATATTGTCATAATTAATCTCCCCACGGGTCTCTCACCCACGTCTGTTTCAATCAGTTCAGGCCAGTGCAGCTTCTTCACATGTCTCTCTGCTCCATGTGCCTCTTCTGGCCTCCATCCCGCTTCCTTCCTTCTCCTGTGACTTGTTCTGTGTGTTCTCTCTTCCCCAGCGTTTTATCTCCTGCTCAGCCCCACCCTCAGTTCCCAGTAATCCTCTCTTCAATGATGATGGCATTAAGGTATTAGTAACCCTTAGTGTCTTGGGTCTCTTTGGTCTGAGGTGGGGTCCATAAACCTATCTGTGGAGTTTGTTGCAGACGTCCTTTCCCCCCCCCCAGCAAACCTATACTTAAATCATATACAGTGTTATAAATCAAAGTCACCTCAGTTAAAAAAAAATGTTACCTAAAATGGGTGGAAGATTTGAATAGACATTTCTCCAAAGAAGATATACACATAGCCAATGAGCATGCAAAGATGTTCTTCATTAGCTGTCAGGGAATGCAAATCAAAACCACAAAGAGATAGGACTTCTCATCCACTAAGATGACTACAACCAAGACAGACAATAACAAATGTTGGTAGGGATGTGGAATAATCAAAATCTGGTTACTTCTAACCAGTATAATTTTGACCACAAGTTGGCAATACAAATGAAATTTGAGAAAGTACTGATTTTACAGAATAGACATCTAAGAGCACTCTCATAAGTATCTCCAGTGATGGAATCTGATAGTAAACATCACTAAGAAAATCTTAAATTTGGCATCATCGACACATGGTAGAATCTTGTGTTTCAAAATTGCTCATCTTCTCCAACCTCACTTAAAGTAATGATAACTCCCTTCACCTGTTGTCATGAAGATTAATGAAACTGCATCTGTCACATGATTTGAGTCTTTCTTTGACCTATTTCCTGTGACTTTAAGGTGACACTGATATGCTTTCCTATTTACCAAACAAAATGCTAGATCAAAAAGGTTTTGGGATGTGTTGCTAACTACTGTTTTATTCCAATAAAACCGAGGCACCACGGAGAGAAAATTCATTTGAAAGCCAAGTGACCCAGAGTTGAGATGATCTATTGCTACATAACAGCTAACCAAAAGACCAGTATTTCAAATTAACTATTGCATTTTACTTGTGATTTTGTGGACCATGGATTTGCAAAGGGCTGGACTGAAAGCTTCATCTCTAATTTAAGTCATCAGCTGGGGTGACTGAGGTTAGATGAGTCACTCCAAGATGGCTTTATAATTAATGTGACTGTCACTGAGTGTCTGTTGGTCTCTTCCTCTCTTTTCTCTCTCTTCCCATGAAGTTTTCCAACCATCCAGGGACTGACTGTCCATGTGGCTGAGTTTCTCATACATAGCACTGTGGTCTCTAAGAAGTCACACTTCTTACATGATGCTGGCTTCCAAAAAAGAGGAAGGGCAAACTTCCAGGCCAGTTAGGAAGAGCAGGCAGTGTCACTTGTGCTATGTTCCACGTGGAAGATACAACAGATTGCCACCGAAACAAACTTTGAGGCACCAGCTATGTGCCCTGGCCTTTCTCAGAATGTTGAAATGTTTGGTTTTTCTCTCTTGGGGGAGACATCCTTATCAATCTGATTTAATTGTCCTGATCTTTCATCACAAATTTGCACTCTGTAGGATTTATCAGTTTTAATCCCCACCCAAGTTAAACAATCAAATCATCTCTGAACTTCCAGATTAAAATTCTACAGAAAATCAATTACCCTCTCCCTGTGTCTTTTAAGTTCTTTACATTTTTCCACTGTAGGCAACCACATAAGCCTCTTTCTACTTCAAAGATTGGCTGCTTTTTTGTGAGTTACACCCTTTATCTAATCAGCAATGGCAGTTATGGGATGGAGAGGATGTTGTTGGAAATAAAGATGCTATCAGTTGGTACACACACACACACACACACACACACACACACACACACACACACGGCCATCTAGAAGGCATGGTGATCCATGAGTCATACAACTAAATCTCCAAAGTCATTCCAGCTCCAAGTGTGTATGGATTTTGTAAAGGTAATTTCAATTAGCTTGTGCAGTAACAGAATAGCCTACTCATTTCACAATGCCTCACAGAGTGTTCTAAAAAAAGGAGCTACTAAGCAGCTTCCATTCCCTAGAGAGAAGAAAGAGTGCTCCAGGGACCCAGCCTAATTTCCTATAGCCATTCTATTATCCCAGCTGTATCTATGGTTTCTATTAGTCCTTCTGTGCTATTGATCAGCCTGGTCACAATGAAAGAGCTTTATTGAATTCCAAGTAATGGAAACTCATTACATGGCCTAGATAATTAATTACCAATTCTTTCCTTTTAGTGAAATTGAAACTGGCTATGGAGAGCAAGCTGAGTGAGTCTAGTCATGCAGACTGTTTGAAGCTTTATTTAATGTGTATGAGAAACACTCTACACTGGCCTTGGAGATGCATCTGATGTACTGCATGTGTTTGAAATAACCCATGCACTTTCCTTTAACATCAACCATCTTTCCCAAATGAAATCAATTGAAAGGAGGAGGTACTTAAACTACAAAAAGTGAAAAATCAAAACAAAAATATAAATCATAATGGATATGAATGTAATATAATTTCACTGGTTTTAAACCAGGTCATCAAAGTGAGTTTTTTTTATTTTTATTTTTTGCAAATCACTCAGTGAATCAGATATAAGAGGTGATTTGATGCCTTCCATCTTGTCTGCTATTCCCCTTGCCCCATATGGCTACTTATAGACTGCCAATGTAACTTTCAAAGAATAGTGAGTTACTAAGAAGATGTTAGTAACTAACACAGAGAGAAGTGATAACAGATCACTGCAATGATCACGACAGAAGAAGATAGTTACTAATAATAGCTGGCATTAATTAAATGCCTACTATGTGCCAAGGCATTAATTAAATGCTTACTATGTGCCAAGCATCTGTGCTAGGTTTTTTCATAGTATGTCATTTAATTCTCCTAACTCTACAATCTAGGCTACATTAATACCTATTTTAAGGTAAGGATAACAAAGCTCAAGCAAAGTGCCCCATAGCACAAGGATATAATTCTTGTAAATTCAAATTTAGGTCTGCCTACCTGATGAAATATATCCAATCCATATGTCATGCTACCTCCCCCAGCATTAGTATGATAAGAAGACAAGCCATGTGAAAAAATCATTTACAGAAATTACCAATAGAGTGCTCTAGTTTATATACTTAGATCAAAGTTAAACATGGAAAAGACAATTATGCCTGAAGTTAGAAGCATAAAAGGAAACAGGTCTTTTATCCCATCATATCCCTACTTACGGAGATGACTGGGCAAAATGGAATGGAATGTGAATTTGTATTTTGCAAAACTTGGTGCTAAGGTATTCAAATTCTGGATGGCAATGATAAAAGCTAGAAATGATATTGATTTCCAACTCCTGATTCAATTCTCCATTATAAGTAATGGGCTTAAAGCCATCACTTGCATATAATATGTATTTCTTTTCTACAGAAATATAAATTAAACTCCAAGAAGCACTACACTGACCTTGATGTTCCACATTATCTATATCAATGAATGATAACCATGGCAGGCTGAGTACTTGCAGATAGTAGTTTCTACTCCTTCATATACTGACACGTATCTATTGTCATCTGTTAAGTTATCTGCTCAACCTGAGTCAATAGTGTTCGTCCCCAAACCTACCTATACCAACTGTACTTGTCACAGGGCTCATATAGTCTACAATTACATAAATCAATGAATGGAAGAGTGTGAAAAGAAAGTGAGTTTGGGTTGTATTTAAATTAAAAACAAGGCCTATATTTTCTTCTATACATTTTATGCTTTCAGATCTTACATCCAGGTCTTTTATCCATTTTGAGCTGACTTTTGTGCAGGGTGTGAGGTAGTAGTCTAGCTTCATTTTTTTTGCATGTGGCTGTCCAGTTTTCCCAGCACCATTTACTGAATAGACTGTCCTTGTTCCACTGCATTTTCTTTGCTCCTTTGTCAAAGATTAGTTGTTCACAGATATGTGGCTTTAATTCTGAGTATTCTATTCGGTAAATTGGTCTTTCTGTCTGTTTTTGTTCCATTACCATGCTGTTTTAATTATTATGGCTCTGTAGTATAGTTTGAAATCAGGGAGTGAAATTCTTCCATTTTCTTTCTTTTTAGTTAGTAGGGCTTTAGCTATGCGAGGTTTTTTGTGGTCCATATGAATTTCATCAGTAGTCGATCTATTTCTTTGAAGAATGTCATTGACATTTTTACTGGAATAGCATTGAATCTGTAAATTGCTTTTGGTAGGATTGCCATTTTGATAATGTTAATCCTTCCAATCTATGAACAAGGGATGCCTTTCCATTTTCTTGTGTCTTCTATTTCTTTCAATAGAGTTTTGTAGTTTTCTTTGTATAAGTCCTTTATGTCTTTTGTTAGATTTATTCCCAGATATTTGATTTTTTTGGTTTCGATTTTGAAGGGGATGGATTTCTTAATTTCTTCTTCTTCAGAATGGGTGTTTGCATAGAGGAATGCTACTGACTTTTGTGCCTTGATTTTGTATCCTGCTACTTTACTGAACTCTTCTATTATTTTGAGTAGTTTTTCTATGGAGTTTTTAGGGCTTTGTCTACATCTCAGCCAAATCTTTAAAGACACATCCCTCAAAGCCAAGGAAGTGAAAGACAAGTAAACAGATGGGATTACATCAAAATAAAAAGCTTCTGTACAGCAAAAGAGACATTAACCAAAACTAACAGACACCCTACCAACTGGGAAAATATTTTTGCACACAATACATCTGATAAAGGACTGATAACAAAAATTTACAAGGAACTCACACAACTCAACAAAAACAAAGCCAATAACCCAGTCAAAAAATGGGCAGAAGAGCTCAAAAGGCACTTCTCCAAAGAAGAAAAGCAAATGGCCAACAGATACATGAAAAAATGCTCAACATCACTTATAATCAAGGAAAAGAAAATCAAAACCACTA
>PVIJ01016538.1:0-32358 GCA_004024925.1 Scalopus aquaticus | reverse complement strand
CCCACCCATCCACCCACCCACCCATCCATCCACCCACCCATCATTTTATTCACCCACCTGTCTGTCCATCAACTGATCCATCTGTCCCTCTACCCACCTGTCTCATTCATCTACTTTATAGGCACTCTGTCCATCCTATGTGCTAGAGATTAAGAAATGATGACCAAGACCTCTGCCCTTGCAAACTAAACCCTCTAATGAGGGAGAGAGACAATAAACCATTAAACAAGGAAATGAGATTTGGGACTTTTATAGCACTGTGAACAAAGTAGTGAGAGAGCCACATTAGAGTAGTCAGAGAAGGTCTCCACGAGCATTTGAAGTATTTGAAGCATTTGAATTCCAGAGAAGCATTTGAACTAAGATAGAAGAACGTGAAGGGGAGAGGAGGTGGCCGAAAGAGCTCTATAGACATAGGGCATGTTGTATGAAGTGGGGTAGTAGTTCCTGCTTGAGCAACTAACCGGAATGCTCTGGTGCTTGAGCCACTGCATGTATGTACACATCCATGGAGGCACATATTCATGTCCCCATCCATGTCCCCATCCACTCATCCATGTACCCACCCTCCATCCACTCACACATCCATTTTTTAATCTGTGCACATTCACCCATCCATGTACCCACCCACCCATCCATGTACTCACTCACCCACCTATGTACTCGCTCATTCATCCATGTACCCACCCAGCCATCTGTGTAACCATCACCCATCCATGTACCCATTCCCCTATGCACCCAACCATGCACTCATGCATTCATTTATGTATCTATCCATTCATGTGCCCATTGGTTCATCCCTGTACTCAGCAGCTATCCATGAGGACACCCATCCATGTACCATGTGCATATTACATCCTCGTGCACCCACAGATGTATCCAATGTTCATGGACACCTATTGTATATCAGGCTCTCTCCTCACTTACTTGCTATCTTGGCAGCGCATCCAACCACTGACTCCTTTTGGAATTGCTCTCTTCTCTGGGCTTCCAAGAAGACACACTGTTCCAGTTTTAGTTCTACCTTCCTGGCCCCACATGCTCCCATTGACTTTGCTCTTCTCCTCCCCAAATTACCCTTCAACTAGATTTTTTTTACTTCTTTGTAAATGGCATCACCACCTGTCGAGTTGTTTAAGCTGGAAACCTGGGAGTCGCCTGATTCTAGTGCTCAGTGCTCACATGGTGTGTCCCAGGTCATATTCATTCTGTCTCTGATTGTGTCTCAAATAAGCCCTTCTCACCACAGCCACCCTGACTTTTTGCCCAGATGTCTGCAGCAGGCTGCTATCTGTCTTTTTTTTTTTTTTTTTTTTTTTTGCTTTCATACTTGTTCCTCTCCAGTGCTTTCTCCACCGGGAGCCAGATTCATCTCTTAACACCCCAAATCAAATCGTGTGACTCCCTCCCTTAAAACCCTATATTTAGAAGGCATGGTCCATTGCTACCTACCTCAATAGCTTAATTTCCTTTTTTTCTTTCTCAAACTATCCAACCGTACAGATCTTTTGTTCAGATCCTTGTTTTTCTCACCTCAGGACCTTTGCATATGCTGTATCTGCTGTTTAGAGCATTCCCTTCCTTCCTTTTCCCTAGCTGACTCCTAGTGAACTTTCATGTTCTAGCTTAAAAGTTTTTTTCTTTTGGAGAGTTTTCCTGTTCCTCCAACTCAAAATAGCACCCCTCTATTTCCTTATCGGATACCCTGGTTTTGCAGCACGTGTCCTAGTTTTTAATTACATATTTATTTTTATGCTTATTTGTTTAACATCTGTTACAGAATACTGTAGAACTCCTCGAGACCAAGGACCATCTCTGTTCTTTTCATTGCTGTGTCCCAATCATCCTTACCAGAGCCTAGCTCTCAGTTCATCTTTATGAAAATAAAAGGAAAGAGCTTTCCAGGAGTTTGTCTTATAGAGATATTGTGTGTCTACATGAAGAATACACTAAGTAGGAAGTTCTATAATAGCAGTATCTAACCTTGATTAATTGCTCTGTGCCTGGCATTGTACTAAGTCCGCTAGATACATGATCTCTCTTAATCTTCCCAACAGCACTGTGAATTCAGAGCTATTACTGTCCCCATTTTACAGGGGAAGCACTGAGGCACAGAGAGGCTGAGTCACTTGTCTAGGGTCTCACATGGATTTAACAACAAAGCTGTCATTTAAACCTAGATCTGTTTGATTCTTGAGTTCTTGCCCCTTAACCTCAACTCTGCCAGACTTTGACATAACAAAACCTCAGTAACATTTCCACACTTGAAAAAGGATGATATTGGTCTTCCAGTGGTCTTGGCTGACAACTTGAATAATCCTGTTACTTTTGGGCCAAGAGGTAGATCAAATGAACCACGCCTGAAACTCTAACACTGCTGTTGTGTGAAAGGTCCTAAATAGCAAGTAGAATTTAGATCTTTCCTCAGACTTAGTCTGACTACTGCCAAATCTTGTTGAATATTTGAGGCTAGACTGCCACTGATGATATCGGGCTGAGGTACTGGGGTGCTCTTCTTTGTCTTTGGTATTTGGGGGGTCTTGAGTAGGAATGTGACCTCGCTGTCTTGCCCAAGGTCTATTCCTTCCTATTCCTCCTTCCTCACAGGATCTGGAGCCAGGGCCTGGTTTTCAAATTGCAAGATAACGATCTGATTTAGTGATTTATCCAATTAGGCATAAATGTATTTATTACATGCTTAAACATATTCCAGTGAGCTCTGAAAACGAACCGCAGGACTGTCCTGGGTTGAATTTCCGGGACCCATTGGAGCAAGTTCAAGAAAAGCCTAATCTACTTAGAGGAAAACAGAACCAGGTCCTAATCCAATCGGCATCTGTGTTAGGCAGCGCACCCTCCACTGCCTGCCCATAGCCTCCGTGCCCCCAAACCTTCTGGAGGTTAGAAGGAGTTGTGGGGGGTTGGTCTTTAGGGAGTCAGAGTCACCCCAATTGTAACACTCATTTGTATTTTCTTTCCCACAGAACTGTTATAGAGAGCAGATCTACAGACCATTTATTGATTATTTTGCAGTAATTTTTTTTGATATTAAAATCACTGGTAAAAATCCGGAAAGTATTCAAAATGGTCTTCATGATTTTGCCCATTTCCACACTTTATAGTGCGTCCTTTCAATATTTAAAAATACTTTCAAAATGGTCTAAGGAACACAGGATTGTACTTTAATTGCAATGAAAATGGGTCTTCTCCCCCCCAAGCAAAATAGAAACAATATCAAATTATATAGATTGTCATATCCTTTTTCTTTCACATAATTATTTTGATTTTTGCCCTTGTCTTTAGTGGGCTTTTTGAAAGCTCCACCTTTAATAACAACCCCTATTTCTTCCCACGGAGACGGTGACATTCATAATGATGGGTGTCTGGTTATCTTATGCTTTCTTCTTTTGCCCTTATTGACCTTATGCCCCCAACATCTTTCAAATATTCTGCTCTTTGTATTGCCACTCTCATTCTACTTCTTTTAAAGATGGTAAGTTTTTTGAACTTCATTGAGATTTTGTTAGTGGACAGAATGTGGGGGAGCCTGGGACCCCCAAACCTACCTGCTCGAAATAGGTTCTGTCATCCACTTTATCAAGACAAAATATACTCTAGTGAGTAAGACTTTGAATAAAATGGAACTCTAATATAGTTGTGTGCGATAGAGAGAAGAGAAAGAATATAGTTTAAAAACACCCACAGTTACCCATCCCCTCGTGGGTAAATGCCCACCAAACAGGGTCGGCCCAAAGCAGGGCAGCTGGGGCCCAAAAGCCTGTCACCAGTCTAAGGCACCTTCTGGGAGGGACCCACAGGAAAGGGGCAGAAGGGACCAGGCAAGTCTGAGAGGAAAAGAGCAAAGTCAAAACCCAAGTCAAGATAAAGGCTGCCATTGTCAGCCTCCCCAAGGGTCTCTCACCACTGTCTCTGTCTCTTTCAAGCCTCTCCTTTCATGTCCCCCAAGCCCTCGGTACAAGTCCAAGGCCGAGAAACAAGCGCAGCTTCTTCGTGTGTCTCTGCGCATGTGCTTCCCCCAGTCTTCTGCTTTTTCTTCTTTTTCCTTCCTTCCTTCGGGTGGGGCAGGGCATCTGGAACCCCTCCCTTCCCTGTTACATTGTCACCAACATATAACAAATTGCGCGATTTAGTGATTTTTGATTTGTATCTATGAAAGCATCACCACGAATGATGACAGTGAACATATCTGTCATCCTTACCTCCCTCGAGCACCTCGGTTTCTCATTTCTCTGAGATGACCTTACATGGTCCGGAAGGCTCTCAGCAACTCGGGGTCCCCTCTCAGCATCAGAGACACACCCTAGGACTCACCCTGCTAGAAGATTCTATAGAGATTCACCACTTACATGCCAACCCGGGGTAGGTCTCTGCCGGTCACGAACACCTTCTGGGCAGGGAGCTTATTCCCCGGCAGGCCAGCACACCCCACGGCTGGCTCACTCTGCTGTCGCACCCTGGAGCAACCTCACCCCGGGCCCCCAGCACAGCGTTCCCTCTCTGGCTTGAACACTGCCCTTCTGTCTTCTTAGGTGGGTTCTTCTCCCCACCCCTTTCCTGTTCGTCACCCCCTGGGCCTGATACCACGGGGTGAGGGGTGAGTGGGACTCAGAGCCCATAGCTTCCTGGGGAGATGGACATTCCACAGCGGATTATACCAGTAATGATCTGCCCCCAGGCAAGCAGTGTTCTGAAGGAGAGGAGTGCAGGGCGCTATGAGAGCCTATAAGGGGAGCTAACCCTTTGGGGAGGGTCTTCCACAGTCAGGGAAGGTGTCCATGGAAAGTGATGTTTCATGCAACCTTGGCTTCTGGGAAGAAAGCATCTGTGCTTCTTTGCAGTTTTCACTTCTCTGGACATTTTCGGCTCCCTTAGCTGTTTGCTATTAGCAGGACTTTGCAATCTCTCAATCCCCCGTCTGCCCTTTTGTTATCCTTGTACTTGGTGACGAGAAAACATGAAGGTCCCCATCTCCGAGGACATTGTTTGCCTAATAACGCAGCATTAATTTTTTTCTCCTCCAGTCACATGAAAATCTCAGCAAGATCAAAGATTGGCTTAGAAGCCACATGAGCCACACGGAAACACCACACCCCTCAGGGTACCCACCTGCTGCTTCTCAGGTGGCAGGCCCTGGCTAAGCTGCCCCATGCACTCATTTGCTTAATTTCCCCAGTGACAATATGAGATCACTCCCAAGAGGCAACCTTTGACAGCACAGACTATGCAAAGGCCCTGTGGTCAGCTTTCATGCATCTTATCTCATTTAATTCTCATAGCAGCCTTGTGGGGTAGGTATTGTTATTATCCCACTTTATAGATGAGGAACTTGTGGTGCAGAGAGGCTCAGCTGCTTTCCCCAGGCCACACGGATAGAATAAAATCGTAGCGTTAGAGGCTGGATTCCCTCAGCACAATCCTCCTCTGTATGGCTCCTGCCTTCCAAAGTGAGGAAGTGATCATTTGGTGAGGCTAGAGAATCTCCTCATAGTCCAAGTGTGACATTGGGATTTGGCTTCAGCAGTGGGGGGATTTGATCTCAGACTCCAGTGGTCCCTCTTAATCTTAATCCATTGCAACCTCCTCTTTGAAGGAACATCTTGAGGGAAGGAGATTATGTAGGTGAGGTCCCAGCCTTGCAGGGAGAAGGAATCTTTCTTTACTGCCAGAGTCCCCTGGGGTCCCCTCCAGGTTCCATGGGTGGTGGCACCATGTGCACACACATATGGGGAGGTTGGGGGCTGCCGTGGAGATCCTGGGCTGGGGTGCTTTTCTGCAAAGCACTGTGGGAAGGTAACTCGTCTCGAAGCACAATGTGTAGCTGTGATCCGCACCCAGTGCTGAGCCAACCTCTCCCCCTCTTCTCTATTTATTGAGTCATTAATTAGAGCATCTAATTTCCCTGCCGTTTCTATTTGGGAATGCAGGGAGGGTGATTGAGGGAGGAAGAAATCAGATCATTATCTCTTATGCCACACTCCGAGTCTAATGAAGTTTTGCTAGAATGGTTTAGAAAATCAGATGCGAACAGACAGTAGGTCTTAAGGGATTTCTCTGTCAGCAAACTTTCTCTTCCGGAGGAAGAGAGACTTTCATGAAAGTGCTCTGTAAGTCCTTAAATAGCTTATCAGAACTTTCTCGAGTAAGAGCTGAGCTTGGATGCTCACTGAGTTCTGGGATTTGGGGCACCATGTGGCAAAAGGGCTTTGTCCTCCGGAGCTCCACCACCGCAGACAGAAATGTTTCCATCCGGCGGAGTGTCTTCAGGTGGCTTCTAGGGGCTGTTTACATGATGAATGGCTCAGGGTGCAGCTGCAAGCCCACCCCAGCCGCGTGGGGCAGAACGGCCGCTCTGCCACTTCTGAGCTGCTGAACCAGAGGCAAACTCACTCGACATCTCTAAGCCTTATTGTCTTATACGCAGAATGGCGGCCATGCCTTTGCCACAGGGAGGTGCAAATTAACTGAATAATTTGCTGAAATAATGAAACTGAGTGGAGCCCCTCAACTCGGTGCCTGGCCCTGGCCCTCAGCCAGTTCCTTTGCTGGGAGTTGGGGAGACAAGGATGACCACACCAGGGACCTTAAGTTGAAGGAACGCACGGGTTGCTGGCGGAGACAGAGATAGAATGAAGAGTTACTCCAGCTGTGTCTAGGCCCCACCTCCTCAACCCTCGTGACCTCCCAAAGTTTCCACGATGGCGAAGAAAAGAGCCAGTTCACAGACACTTAGAAAATGCAGTTGTTCTGGTTATTGCTGTGTAACGAGCCCCCCCACACCTTGGGGGGCTCAATTTCATTCCGCTCCTGGATTCTGTGGGTCAGGACCTGAGACAGGACTCAATGGGGGTAGCTTGTCCCTGCTCCGTGGCGGCTGCGTTGTCTAAGAGTCACCCACTCTCCTAGGCCTGGAGGTTCATGCTGACTATTGATTGAGAACTCAGGGGTCCCCAAAGGAGGCCCTGCACACGTCTGCTTAGACCTCCTCCCGCCTGTGCCAAAACAGTTTTAGATTTTTCTAGGGACACAATAAAGAAAAAAAGAATCAGTAACATTTTTTAAAATTAATTATGTCTAGCTTCATTGAGAAGCAACTGACATATAATATTGTGTAGTGAGGTGTTGATGTGATGTGTGTATATATTGTGAAAGTGACCACGATAAGCTCAGTTAGCACACCTTCTCCCACCTCACGCCATCACACTTCGTTGTGACTGTGATGAGAACACTGTTCCTCTTACAGCAACTTTCAAGTACACACAGCAGAGCTGTCAGCTGTAGTCACCCCGTTGCCCATCAATCCCTGGAGCTTTATCTTATAACTTGTACCCTTAACCACCCTCTCCTGCATCCTACTCCCTGGTCCCTGGTAACCACTAGAGTTCGATATTTTTTAGATTCCACATGTAAGTGAAATCACACAGTATTCGTTTTTCTTGGTCTGAAATATTTCATTTAGTGTAGTACCCTCGAGTTCCTTCCATGTTGCCGCAAGTGGCAAGATTTCCTTCTATTTATGACTAACAATATTCTAGTATATTTCTTTCCATCCATCCTTCCATCCATCCATCCATCCATCCATCCATCCATCCATCCATCCATCCATCCTCTCTTCTCTCATTTTTTTTTATCCATTTAGCTACTGATGGACATATTGGTTGGTAAATATGCCACAATGAACATGAGTTTGCAAATGTCTGTTTGAGATAGTGTTTTCATGTCTTTTGGAATTACACCCTGAAGCAGGATTGCTGGACCACATAGCAGGTCTATTTTTATTTATTTATTTATTTTAAAGATTTATTTATGCATGCAGGAGCTGGGGTGTAGGCCTGAGGTGGGGGGGAGTTGAGAGGATTCACCAGAGAAGAAATGGGGAGCAGAATAGGCGGATCTACTGAAATACACTGCAGAGGGGAGCAGTGGGCGAAACAGGAGAGGTCTACTGCGCCATGTGGGTCAGCTCCCTGGCCGGGGATCAAACTCGTGCTGCAGTGGCTGCCGATAGCTTCATAGTGCTGAGATATACCCCTTGCACTACAGGGAGGCCCCTATTTTTATTTTTTAAGGACTCTCCATATTGTTTTTCGCAGTGTCTGTACCAATTACATCCCCACCAATATACAACCATCTCTTCCCTTTATATAAAATGTTTGAAATCTCTAGTCTTACATGTATGATATGATAGCTTGTATTTCTGATTTGCATTTCCATGATGACAGTGATGCTGGGCTCCTTTTCATGTACTTGTTGGCCAGTTGTATGTCTCCTTTGGGAAAATGTCTATTCAAGTTCTCCAGGTTGTTTTTTTTGTTGTTGTTGTTGAATTATATGAGTTCCTTATATATTTAGGATAGTAACTCTTCATCAGATATGTAACTAGCAAATACTTTCTCACATCCTATAGGTTGGCTCTTCATTTTATTGATTCTTGCCATGTGTAGAAGCTTTGCAGTTTGATGTAGTCCTATTTTATTGATTTTGCTTTTGTTTCTTGTTCTTTGGGTATCATATTCAGAAGATTGTTAAGGAAATTTCCCCATATGTTTTCTTCTAGGTGTTTTATGGTTTCAAATTTTTAATTAATTTTTGTGAATGGGGAGGTTAGGGGCTCAATTTCATTCTTTTGCATATAAATATTCTGTTTTCCCAGCATCATTTATTGACAAGACTGTCCTTTCCCCATTGAGGAGTCTTGGTTATATTGTCAAATGTTAGTTGACCTTCTATATGTGCATTCCTGTTATTATGCCAGCACCACACTGTTTTGATTACTGTAGTTTTGTAATCAGTAAGTTGATTCAGAATCAGTGATGCTTCCAGGATTACTTTTTTCTTAATATTTCTTTGGTTTGGCGATTTCATTCAATTTTTAAGATTGTTTTTTCTGTTTCTGTGAAAAAAATGCCTTTGGAACTTGATAAGGATTGTTTTGCATATAGAGACAGATAATACTAATTTGAATATTGCAATATATCATGAAGGTAAAAAATATTGAGAAATTTTACGTTTTTTTTAAGGTTTATTTATGCATACAAGCTGGGGTGTAGGCCAAAGTTGTGGGGGTGGTGAGAGGATTCACCAGAGATAGAGTGGGGAGCAGAACAGGCAGATCGACTGAAGTACACTGCTGAGGAGAGCAGCGGGCGAGTCAGGAGAGGTCTGCTGTGCCATGTGGGAAGCTCCCTGGCCGGGTATCAAACTCATGCTTCAGTGGCTCTGGATAGCTTCATAGTGCTGTGCTTAACCTGTTGAGCCATCAGGGAGGCCTGAAATTTTACATTCTTTTACTTTGTGTAAAGTATTTTGAGATGTGGTGTGGATTTATGCTCATTGTTCATTTCAATTCAACCAGCGACATTCCAGTCCTTAGTAGCCACACATAGCTGTTTGATGGGGCAGTTCTAGAGCTCTCAAAGTGGACCATCTGTGAGTGTGAACAAAAAACTGGTCACATTAGGACTTCAACACATTCCAAACAGAATTCTGCCCGCCCACTGAATCCAAACTCAGGGTCCCCAGCAGAACCCTGCCCAGAACCTTCTGTTAGCTGGGACTGCCTGACATGTCAGAGACTTTGGAAGTACCTGTTGCCGAGAGGGCTTGAGCTGAGACCTGGCATGGATTGGGAAGCAAGAGAAAAATTCCTTCTTCTTTGGCAGATTCTATGAATACATGTCCATCGAAACTAAGGCATATTTTTAAAATTTTTTATTTGATTTTTCTAACAGCATTATAAATTTATTTGCTCTTTTAAAATTTATTTTTAGTTATGTTTGTGTAAGTTCATTAACTTTCCTTGCTTTTTCATTTTTGTTTTCCTTTTTATAAAAGAAAGCAAGAATAATACTCTCCAAACAACACAAAACAAAAACAAAGATTAGTTGAAGGCCTGGGATGGCTAAACACTGTTTATTGCTGTGTTGTTATCATTATCTAAGTTATGTTGATTGAGGTAATGTTGATTTAGGGGATGTGATTGGGGTACCTGTTTCCCAGGTATCAGTCCACAAAGCTACAGGCAGGTCTGTGTTCAACACAGTGTAGCCACAGCGCACCAGCTGTCTCTCATTTCTCTGCATGGTAGCTGGGGATGTTAAGGTGAAGGCTAACACATGGTAATTTAATTGCCAGACAGGTATCAATTTTCAAGTGGAGAGAGGATTCATTTAATATTAAACTGATGTTTGAGAGCCACACTGTGGAGTCAGGATGAATGGGGTCTCACCAGTGAGCTCTGTGGACGCTTTGTCATTTGACCAACTGCAGTGAGATTGCTTTGTTAGGCTCCTCGGGCTGGTAGCTCCCTGGGGGTGAGTCCTGGAGGAAATGTGACTTTGCTGAGACTCAGTCTGGCCTCCCCTTCCTCTCAGCTGGGCTCTGCTGAGACAGAGCTGTGATGATTGAGCCTTGCAAATACCCCACGGTCTACAAACTTGACTTTTACCCTCGCTTCCCAGGTACATGAATCACCTAATGCGTTTTGAAGCACTGAGTTCATTGGGCCATCCTTCTTCTGAGTTCTAAGCCCCATCTCAGTCTGTTTCCCATTGCTGGCATCTGATTCCCCTCTCATTCATCAATACCTATTTATTGAGGCAAAATAAGCCTCAACCGGAGGTGATTTTGCCACCTGTCCCCAACAGACACTTGGAGGCGTGTTTGGCTGTCATAACACAGAAGGGCATGCTACTGGCATCTGGTTGGCATGACTTAGCCAGGCACAGGACAGCTCTTGCAACAAGCCCAGCGGGAGCTCCCCCCCGACCTGACAGGTGGGAGAAAGGAGAATGCAGAAGCTGAGGCTGCAGAGAGGGGGCAGGGTTCTCAGTTTGAGATCCAATTAGATAGACACCTTCTGTTTTCTTAATAATAATGGCCAGTGGGATCTAGCCGGCTGTGGGCATAGCTGTGTTTTCAGCCAGGGCTCAGTCTCTTTCCATGAAAATCTCACTTAATCTGGTCACCAGCTCTCTGTGTCACACAGGATCATGCAGCTAATAAAGATTGGACCTGGGATTGAATTCTGGGCTCTGAAACGCCATGTTGGAGATCCTAGGCGAGTGGTTCTCTAACATGAGTGCATCAGAATCATCTGGAAGGCTTGCTAAATTTACATCCCTGGGTCCCACCTCTGGGGTTCTACTTGATAGGTCTGGGGGCAGTCCTAGGAGAGGGCCTGACATACAAAATAGTCTCGTCCTACTCCACCAAGGAGCTTCAGGAAGGCTGCCTTCCAGCTTCACATGACAGGGTCGGGCGGGGTGGGCAGGGGGCAGGAGGAATGCACAGAGACTCCTTTTCTTTCCCAAAGGAGTTTACAATGCAGCTGAGAAAACAAGACATAAAACAGGGAATGTCAACAACCCATGTGATTAGCAAAGTTCAACATCATTATTTGGGAGCTGTCACAGGCAGAGCACAATTAATTACCTCCCGAATGGTGCAGCCCATAAACATGTAGGAGCTCAGAGACAGAGACGTCACCCCAGATGGGAGGGGGCTGGAGAGAGCTGAATGAACAGATCACTGAAGCAAGCCTGGGAAGAGTGACTCTCAGATGTTGTTATTTATTTACCTTTCTCCACCTACTCGAATAGGTGCTCTTTGGGTGCAGGGTTCATTGCTGTCTTTCCTCCCATCACATCCTCAGTCCCCTAGATCATCTGACACAGACTAAGTTCTCCATAAACATGTGTTGAACAAAGAATTCAAAATGTGTAAGGACTTCTAAGACCTTCTTGTAGGTGAAGATCTCTCTGTCCCCCCACCCCAGACAAATATTTGCTTGCTCAGATGCTTTAAATAAAAGGAGAGTATAGCTTTTTAATATTTTGCAGGACTTATCAGAGCCTTTAATTCGAGAATGTCCTTGGAGAATCTCTCAAAAGGGGAGTAGGTATTCAGTAATCTTCAAATGTACCTGGTCTTCCCCACAGTGCCCCTTAATGTACTGTGAGCAGGAATCTTTGCAGGAGCCCAGTTTGGAGAATGTTCTAGGGTGATAGTGGCTTCTTGTGTGTGCTCCCCCATATGCCACACTCATGTCCTCCCTTTGTGGCTTTCAGGTGTGGGGGGAGGACACCTGTGCTCAGATGGGTTTCTTTCTTTTTTTTTTAAAGATTTGTTTATCTATACATACAAGCTGGGGTACAGGCCAGAGGCGCGGGGCGGCGAGAGGGTTCACCAGAGACAGAGTGGGGAGCAGAACAGGCAGATCAGAAATACACTGCTGAGGGGAGCAGCGGGCGAGGCAGGAGAGGCCTGCCGCACCATGTGGGATTCTCCCTGGCTGGGCGTCGAACTCGTATCGCGCGCTGCCAGCAGCTCCACAGCGCAGCGCTCAACCGCTGCACCACCAGGGAGGCCCTCAGGTGGGTTTCTAATATGGTGCAGCCTCAGGTTTCCTGAGGGAGGCCCAGGAATGGTCTGCTTCTTTTTCTCCTGGCTTGTTTTCTGCACCAGGATGTCGGGGGACAATGATGCAGTCTCAGGCCTCAGCTTCCTTTCCTGTCAGCTCTCAGCAGGGTCTCTGGGTGACAGGGCAGGTCCCCACCATGGGAAGGGAGTGTCTGGCTGCCCTGGCTGAATCTGCGTGCAACAGGTTCTCCAGACGCGTCCTCCTTATTAGTGTCCCTCTGTGGGTACCCTGACAGGGAAGGGGGGCTGGGGAGGCAGGTGGTGACAGGTATGGGGGACAGCCCATTCTTGGAAGCGAGAAGCTGGTTCTCCGGCCCCAGCCGACATCTTGAAGCTTCTCCAGGAATTACTTTCATTCAACACTAGAGTCCGAATGTATCTAGAAGGCATGAAGTTCTGATTTATGGGCAAGGTGGAGGAACCTTGAAAACACGAAGCTGAGTGAAAGAAGCTTGATGTAAAAGGCACATACGATGTGATTCCATTTCCACGAAATGCCCACAATAGGCAAACCCATGACACAGAAAGCAGGTTGTTGGTTGCCAGGGTCTGGGGGGAGGAAGAAATGGGGAGCAACAGTTTAATGGGTGCAGGGTCTCCTCTGGGGGATTGAGATGTTTTGGGCCTAGGGAGAGGTAGTGGTTGTTCAACACTGAATGGTGAAGCCACCCAAGTGTACCTGTTAAAATGGCTAATTTTATGTTATGTGAATTTCACCTTAATGAAGGAAAAATAGTCCTCAATCCGACTCTGTCACTTAGAGGGCAATGGGACCCCTGAAGAGTTTGGGGGTCTGAGCTGGGCTGGAACAGGGAGTCCTCTCTAGGGCTGCAGTTAGAATTACCTGGGGGAACTTTTAAAACTCTGGCTGCCTGGGCTGACTCAACTGGTCTGGGTGAGGTCTGTGCAGCAGGGAGGGGGTGGACTGTGAGGCAGGTGGGCAGCCAGGCCCGGGGCAGGTGTCCCCCGAAGCCACACTCCTGCCCCTTGTCCCTCCTCTGTCCCCATGTGCCTTGAACGCTGAACCGTCAGGAAATCCCAGAGGGTGCTTAAAACACGGTCTCAAGCTCTGCTGCCCTTTGGGCGGTGAGGGGCTGTGGGACGGGCTCTGAGAATCTGCCTTTCTAACCAGCTCCTGGGTGATGCCCGTGCTCTGGGCCAGGGGCCACACTTGGCCAGGATCTAAAAGGCAAATTAATCAGCACAATTCAAATTCAGGTTCAGAGAATTTTTTTAAGGATTTATTTATTTATGCACACAAGAACTGGGGTGTAGGCCAGAGGTGTGGGGGGTGAGAGGATTCACCAGAGACAGAGTGGGGAGCAGAACAGGCAGATTGACTGAAGTACACCGCTGAGGGGAGCAGCGGGTGAGACAGGAGAGGTCTGCTGCGCCATGTGGGTTTTCAGCATCCTGGCCCGCTGCTAGGGAGTCCGCCAGAGATTTTTATAAACGTATCCCTAGCTCAAGGACTGCTCATTACTGAGCGTGGGGACCTCTGGCTGGGTGTTTGTTTTTTAATCATTTAATATATTTTTAAGTTAAGGTAACATCTTACAATACCGCACCACACCCACCACCAAAGCAGCAACCCCTCCCCCAGGATCTACTGGGCCCCCTCCCCGCCTGGTCACACCCGACCCCCACCCTCTGTTCCGCAGTCAGATTTCTAGGCTCATTTAACCTTGATATCATTTCTATAAGCAATTAGTTTGTCCCTGTTTTATAGA
The DNA here is from genome assembly GCA_004024925.1 of Scalopus aquaticus. Classification (NCBI taxonomy): domain Eukaryota; kingdom Metazoa; phylum Chordata; class Mammalia; order Eulipotyphla; family Talpidae; genus Scalopus; species Scalopus aquaticus. The sequence goes on along the minus strand of PVIJ01016538.1, from coordinate 18,190 downwards.
TGAAAACAGTGAGATTTAGAGGCAGGGAGGGATTGGCTCTTGCTTGTAAAACCAGTAAGCGGCTGACCCCGGGGTGGGGGGCAGTGTGCTCAGCCTCTGCCCACGGCGGGTGCTGGAGATGAGGCTGGGGAGACCCACACCTGTGGGTGTCTTGGCCCAAGATGGTGCAGAAATGGCCCAGGTGATATTCAGAGTCCAAATTCAGCCAGACTAGTCCATGAAGAGTGCGTGGGTCTGGCTTTAGCATTGAACGTTCCATGGGACGATGCGTCCCTTTATTTAGAGCTGGGGGTTCTTTCATAGCCTCGAGGGTGCTAGGCTGCCATGGCCAGGAGGACAAATTTCTGAAGGAGGCCCCTATTCTGACTATTCCACTTGGGGCCGGCCTTGTAATAACTTAACCCTTTTGAACCACGTGCCCTGGAATTGTCCTGTGCTAGGAAGGAGAGCGGCTTATGCTTCCAGGAGAAGAGCTCGTTGAAGGATGCAGGGGCGAATTGAACTCTCATTCAGAACCTGGAAATGTTGAAAGACTTACATACCCTTAAATGCATGGAAGGAGATCACGATTTACTGCCGGGAACAAACTTACTATCTTGAAGGCTGGTTGCTTAATGGGGTGGGAGGAAAAAATGTCTTTGTCTTTCTCAAGGAGGTAAAGATGGTTAAAGCAGTAGAAAAAGAACAGTAAAAAAATAACAACAGGGCCTCCCTGGTTAAGTCTCAGCGCTATCAGGCTATCAGCAGCCACTGCAGCACGAGTTCGATCCCTGGCCAGGGAGCTTCCCACATGGCGCAGCAGACCTCTCCTGCCTCACCCGCTGCTCCCCTCAGCAGTGTATTTCAGTGGATCCACCTGTTTTGCTCCCCACCCTGTCTCTGGTGAATCCTCTCACCCCCCACGCCTCTGGCCTACACCCCAGTTCTTGCATGCATAAATAAATAAAATAAAAGTAAAGTAGCAATAGCGATGAGGAGATGGCGACCTTGGGTACCATTTGGGGAGTCTGAGGTCTCCAGCCGGATGGGGCCGTGGTGATAAAGGGCACAGCAGCAGAGGCCTCAAAGGGCCAGAGAGTGAATAGTAAGACATTTGAAGGTCCCATGTCTCTGTCGCAACTAATCCACTCTGCCCTTTTAGGGTGATCAGCCATAGGCAATGCGGAAACAGCCGAGGTGTGTTTCTGTTAAATCAAATTTACAAACATCAGCCTCTGGACTTGGGGCTGAAGTTTGCTGGCACCTGGGATAGAGAAAAGAGAACTGTCTTTGGAAGTCAGACTTTAGTGTCACATCCAGCTCTGCCACTGTCTACCAGAGTGACTTAGGACTAGGGCAACCTTGACCTCTCTGAGTTCCAGTGAGCTCATCTGCAAAATGGGGGTGACAGAGGGCCCCATTTCTTAAGTTGTGAGGGTTAAATGCACACACACAGAGCCTGAATCCCTGCCAGGGTTTGGGAAATGCTAACCCTTCTATAAGCTCCCCAGTGTGGGTAGGGGGCACATAGGATCTTCTCCTGGGTGTGTGGGTAAAAGGGGTGCCATATGTTGGCAGGTGCTCCTCTCTCTAAGCTGCAAACTCCACTTGCCACTGTGGGCTTATTCCCAGCTCCGGAAACCAAGGCCTTGCTCCTCCCCCAGGTGTTGCTTAACCAAGGAGAGCCTGGCATCCTTCTCTCTGTTTTCATGCCCAATAAATCATCCTGACAGACCTTGTTATTACTTAACTCTCTACATTGTTTCAGCAGTTGCTGGTAGGAGAGGAGAGGGAGAAAGGCATCATTTTGCCTGGAATTGCTTTGGGAATGGAAATATTTTTTTGTGTGAATTAATATTCATCAAATAGCCCAGGTAAACATCCGGTAATGACGATGCACGGACGATTTATCAATTCTGGCTTCCAAATGCAATTATCAGTCAAATGGCACCAAGACACTGTAATGAAGCCTGCCTGAAAAATCCTATTACTCCCAGATCAGGGGGTGTGAAGACCCATTTTTCACTTGTGTATGAAGAATGATACCCTCTTGTCAGAGTTGGGCTGGGGAGTCAAGACATAACTTCCTCCTTAGCCTCAAGCCTGGATGTGGCTGAAAAGATGACACCAGTGACAAGATGGGCTTCAACTACTTGCCAAAAAGTCTTGATTTTTCCAACCTTGCACCTCTCGCCCCTGGGATGCCCAGGAGAGAAGAAAAATGGTCCCAGCGAGGGTGTGAATTTCTTCTACTCCCGGATTCCCAGGGCTATCAACAGTGGCAAGGGATGTATTTCCAGTGGGGGTGTTATAGGGCAGCCCTGATATAAAATGGGATGCCTGACTGTGGGTCCTCACCCGTGCACTTAAAAAGGGACTTATAATAAGACACAACTGCAGGCACACACAATAACACTAATAAAGGGTTTTTTTACAAAAGGAAAGGGGAAAAAAGAGAATAAATTGGTGAATGCATCCTACCAGTTCTGCTGAGCTGGAATCCCAATGGCGCACCCAAACCCGGCGACCAGGCAAAAAGACCCCCAAAGCCCACATGTCTGGTTATATATCAAAACCTGGCTGCTTAACTCCACCCTCAGTTCCCAGCATCCTCCCTTCGGTGATGATGGCATCATGGCATTCGTAGTCCTACGTGTCTTGGATCTTTCTGGTCTGAGGTGGGGGTGGGGTCCGTAAAAACCTATCTGTTGAGTTTGTTCAGGCCATCCTTTCTCCCCCAATAGGGGGAGGATGGTGTCCTGTCCCTTTGTGGTGCAAGACTCTGGATAGGCCTGGGGCCATTTCTCCACTAAAGGCAGGGAGCGTGGCACCGACTTAGAATAAGGTCCCTCTCCTGCTGGCAGATGAGGTCTGGGGACGTGGGGAGAGCTGTAAGCCCCAACTTTGCTGCAGTTTGGGGGAACTTCAAGGGGGCTTGTTCTCTGATCCTATAGTTAGACTGCCTCGTTCTGCCTCCATCCGGGCTGCCTCTTAGCAAGAGTCTCTAATGAACTGTCACCGCCTTCAACTCACAGAGTGATCAAGGAGAGACTCTTCCCCTTTGGTTAAAGTTGGTGTGTTTCCCCATCCTGTTGAAAGTGCCTGGAGCGTGTGCCTGTGAGGGTGTGAGTGTGCGTGTGTGAGTGTGAGTGTGCTCCATGAGGCCCATCATTTGCTGTGGCGCCTTCACTTCCAAGACACTGGCTTATTTTTAGGGATGACGCACCCGACATCAAAATAACTGGTTATTTTTACGTGTGGGCACATCAGTCACATTATGACATATCCCAGCTCCCGGGAAAGCGAGGCAACCACTGTCAAGACAAGGATGGAGAGCAGAGTGAGTCACACGCAGGGACAACACCGGAGGGACAGTGGCCGTGGGGCTGGCGGGATCAGGGACCAAGAGTCTCTATAACAGCCCCCTGGTGAAGGGCTTACTCCGTGCACAGCTCTGCCTGGAGGGCCTTCTTTGCAAGTGTCCTCTGACATCGGGGCTTCGGTTGACCTGGGTGCAGAGGCGGACACGGGGCACAGTAGTGAAGCAACCCCCCAGAGTTGCAGGCACCCACTCTGCCAGCCCCAGGACCTCCGCTCTTAGCCATCGCTTCTCCTTGTGTCTCCTGGAGGGAATGCGGGGTTCTTCACCTTTTATAGGCTCCACAGGTGTAGAGTGTCACTGTGGGGACACTGAGCCCCATGAACGAGCTCTTGGAGGTGGAGGGAAGAGTGGAGAGTGAGATGGAAAAGGCACTTGTGGTTTGTATAAACAGAACAGATGAGTTAGGGAGACAAAGGGTTGATCTCTGCTGCCCCTGGGCTGGGGGTGTGACCTTGAAGCGCTCCTTTCCGCAGCCTCTTCCACATTTCACTGTCGCACCTCCTGTCCAGAAGGCCCTTGGGTTGGTACACGTCACCCTTCCTCACAACAGAAGCTGCAGCCCTCGTCACTCTGCTGACATCCATGTCATCTCCAAAATGGCCGTCTTGCTATTAAGCCTGTCTCTCCTTCCCCTTCCACCCACAGCCAGAGTGATCTTTCTAGAAAGCACCTCTGATCGTGGCAGTCCTGACCTAGGATGACCAGCCTCGTGTCCATAGACTGTATGTTCCAGTCACACAGAGATATTTGGTGTTTTGGTTTGTTTGCTGGCTTGTTTGCCATTTATTTGGTAATTGGAGGGTCTGTTGTGTGTCGAGTTCAGTTTGAGGTAGAAGGACAGTCAACAAGGTAAAGTTCCTGCTTTTATGAAGTTTACCTTCCAGCTAGGGGAGACAGACAGTAAAGGAAGAAACTGGAAAATATCAGAGAATGCCTCAGTGCTGCAAATCAAGAAGAGAGGCCTCCCTAGCGGTGACTTGGGAGCTAATGGCCTTGCCACGAGGAGGCAGCTCTTGAAGGGAAGAGCTTTCCACACATGGCAGAGCAAGTGCAAAGACCCTGAGGTGAGTTGGTGTGTTTGAAGGAAAGAAGGCAGGTCAGTGTGGCAGGAGCTGAGGGGGTGCAGATGGGGCGTGGGGGCTGAGGAGAGATGTGGGCTATGACCTCATGAGGGGCAGGCTTGTAGCATCAGGAGGGAATCCGAATTCAAAGAGTATTAGAGGTTTACAATGGGGTGGTGGGAGTAAGGTCTCATGATTATGGAAAATCAACTAATGGAGAATGGGTTGTAGGGCGCCTGGAGGGGAGGCCAGGAGACCAGCCAGGGGCCATGAGACAATGGTGGCTTGGGCGGGGCAATGGCAGTGGTGATGGAGAAAGTAGGGGGATTCAAGAGTGGAGGGGGTGGTTTGGGTAGGAATTGCTGTGAGGTGGAGGGAAAGAGCTGCATCAAGGATCGCTCCTAGGTTTGGGCCCCAAGCAACTGAGTACATGGGAGTGTTGTGTGTGGCATCAGCAAGGGGAGTGTGGGGGGCTCCAGGGGTCCAGTGGAAGGACTGACCCAGGGTTCCACTTGAAGAGTGTACCTCTCTTCAGCTAACTCAATTTCCTTCTAAGCTTTGGCTAAGATGTCACCTACTCCCAGAAACCCCAAGAGAGCTGCCAGATGTGTATGTGTGTATGTGTGTGTGTAATATGCTCCGTGTGTGTAATGTGCTGTGTGTGAAATGCGCTACATGCTTTCTGACAATTGTCTTAGCTCTGGCCCCCGTAGGGGTGCTTATTTGAATTCTCAGGTACTGATCTTTTGTGTTTTCCCTAGAGGGTTGGATCAAATTCACTGGGAAGCTAGATTTCCAAGATGGGTTACTCCATTGTGGCCAGACCAGAACTGGGATGGGGATTTTATAAATGTTCGTTCATTAGGCCCTCAGAACAATCCTGCACGGTGGGTGGCGCTATCCCCACTTTACAGATGAGGAGACAGGTGCAGAGAGGGAAAGTCAGGGTCTCAACTCTCACCTGAGGGCTACTGACAGGTCCCTGATTGGGGTCTTGCCTGGACCTCCCTGGTGCTGAAACTGCTTACCTGGTCTGGTTCACCTGTGTCTCCAGGTACCTGCTATCTAGTGGCTCTTTGTGGAACTTCATGGAATTGATGACAGGAGCAATGGGGGAGAGGAAGTGGCGGCTGCCATCAGGTGGTACGTCTTGGCCAGTGTGGATGTAGGCCCCGAAGCCCAGGAAGTGCAGGCTGATGGGCAAGAAGAACGTTGGTAGTAAAAAAGTTTTCCAAGCATAGGCTCCAATGATCTGGGCTCGGAGCCCAGTCATGCCTCTCACTGCTGTGTGACCTCAGACAACCCACTTTACCTCTTTGAGCCTCCGTTTCACCAGCAGTAATCGTGGTGACTACCTGGCAGACTTGTTGTGGTGGATAAACAATACAGCGTGGGTGGCAGCACCTACTCGCCGGCTGGGAACAAGTAAGCTTGTGATTGATTTTGAACCTGAAGATCTGAACAGGGCTGGCTATAATCAGCCTCTGTGCTAAAGCCACCTGAATTTCCCCTGTTACAAGCATCACTGAAGGGGAGAAGGGGGGGAAGGGGTAGGGGGGAAATTGCACACTGTATCTACATCCTTAAAGATCAAAGTCCTCTTTTGACTTCCCCATCCCATCTCCCCTTTATTAAATGAGAAGAAAAGGTCAGAATTATAAGGGCTTGGAGATTAACTCACAGTAAGATGCATGGAGATTTCCAAATTCAGGTTGGATGAAACACCGAAAACTTAGTGTTTTGAAGTCTCAAACAAATGGTTTTCAGTGTGAGATTCCGGGACCAGCAATATTGGTACCAGCTGGGGACTAATGGGAGGTACAAAATCTCAGACTCCACTCTAGATCCAAGGAGGCAGGACCTTAGGGGAGCCCATAGTCAGTGTTTTAACAAGCCCTCCAGGAAATTCAGATACATGCTCGAGATTGAGATCCACCAGTCTAGAGCTTCCAGGCTCCAGTACTCCTTTCCTGGAGAATCAGAAAGTCCAAGTTATGGAGAACAAGGCTATCTCCTAGTCTAGGCTCCTTGATATATGTTCTGTTCAACATCAGTTTCATCCATGTATGGTAGAAGTTAGGTGAGTTAGGTCCCAAGGTCAAATAAGTTTGAGAAAAGCTGAGTCCCATATACTCATTTCCTACTCTGCAGGACTTGTCAGAGCCTTTGATATGCTGATGTGCATTGTGAATTTCCAGTGGCAAGGTGGAGCAAGTAATCTGTCTCCGATTTCTTTTCACACAATTTGGGAAATAGATCTGGTCCAATCTCTCATCAATTGGATTACCCTTTCTATAAATTTCTGGTTATTCAGTCTTTCCTGTAAAGCTTCTAGACACAGGGAGTTACTGACCTTATGAGGTCACCCAACTCTTCTTTGTAGAAGGACTACTAGTATTTGATGTCTAAGACAAATCTGCTTTCCTTTAATTTCCTCCTATTGGTTTTAGCTCTGATTCCTGGAATCATCTAGAACACGTCTAATATCTGACAGCAGTGGAAGATTGTTGTCCACGCTCTATCTCTTCCCGAGATTTTTTTTCCTAGCTCCCTTCCCAAAGACACGGTCTGACTTCTGTAGTTAACGAAGCACTGGGAAATTGTTTCTTTCAAATGATTTCTTTCATAGAGGTCATTATCCAGACCATTTATCATTGAGCTGACAGGTATTTCAAGAATCTTCTGTGGTAGTTTATTCTCATTCCCTCTGTCTGACACAAATAGATGTACAGCCTATTCATGAAGATCTGGGGAGATCACAGTATTTCTCATTAGTCTGTTTCGGTGAAACCCTGTAGTTTTGCTCATCTCAAAGCTTCTTTGTTCAACTAATCACGTGGCCTATTTACCCTTCCATCCCAAAGCTTCATTTACAGTTCACTTTGACTAACAAACCAATTGGTTGATTTCCTTTCTTTCTTTCATTTGTTCATTTATCTTTGCATTCCGCACACCCCATGCCAGTCATCTGCTAGATGCCAGAGCCAAGTCTGAACAAGACCGAGCTGATCTGCATAAACCTTACAATCAACTGACATAAGAGCGATGATGGAAAAACTCAAGTCCACGCTTTCAACCTGTGCTAAGTGGGAAGGCAGTGATGGAGCAAAAAAAGGGGTGGGGACCAACCCCGACACATTGGTGCTTTGGTGAGGATGCTTGGTGTTCGAGCTGAGAGATGATTACATAGTTATAGCTCATTTCTTTTCGTTCTTAAATTCTAGTTGATTGTTTATATCATTATAATCAGCCTTAATTATAAGGACCCAGGGGGCCGGACTAGGTTTTCATAGTATGCTTATCAATACGTGTGGTTGATTTTGAGGACAACCTAAAAGTCTCTTTGATGGTTGGAACAATTCCCTCACCATGGCAAAGCAAAACTACTCCTTTTCTTAGATATCAGGGTATGCTGCAGCGGATATAGTGTTATCATTTACTAAGAGTCTGCTTTGGCCTAGGCTTCTGGTGTCCTCATCATCTATATTATAGTTTCTGCATGTACATTGATAAATGAACATATGTAATTTAGGAGTATCACCTGGACTTTTGGAATATTTGTTTGGGTGAGATTCTGAGTCTTCTTTGGAGCATAGTGATTTTTGTTTACTTGTTTCATTTTTACTTTCTTAGGCAGCCAATCTGTTTAGGTTCAGGCTATACATTCTGTCCTGTCTTTTGTGGGTGTTGGTATAATACCAGGTCATCTTTTACAAATAAATTTTTATTGAGGTAACTTTGGTTTCAGACATTGTATAATTTTCTGCTGTAGAGCATTATAATTCGACATCTGCATACATTACGGTGTCATCGCCACTATAAGTCTAGTTTCCACCAATTACCATATAATTGACCCCCTTTACACATTTCACACCCCCATCCAACCCTCTTCCCACCACCAGTCTGTTCTCTGTATCTGAGAGCTGGGTATTTATTCAAGGGATATGAAAACACCAATTCAAAAAGATGTGTACTTCTTTATTCATGCAGCATTATATATAACAGCCATGAGCTGGGAATGACTTAAGTGTTCATTGACAGATGAATGGATGAAGAAGATGTGGTAGATTGTGTGTGCTTGCACACATTACTCGATGGGATGGAATACTACTTAGCTATGAGAAGTATAAAACCTTGCCATTTACGACAACATGGATGGACCTGGAGGGATTATTCTAAGTGAAATAAGTCAGAAGGAGAAAGATAAACACTGTTTGATTTCACTCCTATGGTAAATATAAAGAAATAAAGCAAGCAAAACAAAGCAACATCATATCATTTTTCAAAGTTTTTGCTGTGCTTCCTTGGGTTTGTTCTGAGCATGTACAGAATCTCACACAGAGGGAGGGAGCTCTTTTTCCAGCTCTACCCTCTTAGGGCCATCTTCCCCATCTCTGGTTCCCAGGGGCTGTTCTCTACAAATCTTTTGGGACAAAAGGTGGGGTTTTCTCAGAGTTTCAGCCTCCTGCCCTGTGGCACAGTTTTGAATGACTAATCCTGTCCTAGGAGTGAAATAGTGGAGAAAAGAGACAGAAAAAAAACCCCAATAGACTCTCCTCACATTACATGGATAATACTGGACCCTCTTCCCAGTTCCTTGATACAAAGGGATGGGTTTTCTCTTGGGATCTTAGGTGGCTGTGCTATTTCTGTCTCATACAATGGGGCCGACAGGATTCTCTTGGGGCTGGTTGCTCGTTATCTTGTTCCCATTCTCATCCTTTCTTAGTTTTCTTCTTCTTGCTCCAATGAACTTCTCCCACTTTTTTTCTTATCATCCTCCATACAAGAGGAATCAGGAGAAGCTCTGGGCTCAAATTTTGCCCTTTTCACTTTGTAGTTGTTCAGCTTCAAACAAGTGAGGCTTAGAACCCCAGAATTAGTACCTGGTAAATAATGCTTCATACCTGATCTTGTTGCTGTGAGAGTTAAAATGAGGCATTCTCAAAAATTTAAAAATTGAACTTCCATATGATCCAGCAATTCTACTTCTGGACACTTATTGAAGGAAAAAAAAACGCTAACTTGAAAAGTAGTCATCTCTCCATGTTCATTGCAGCATTTTTGACAATAGCAAGGTTGGACGAGCAACCCAAGTTTCCATTGATGGATGAATGGATAAAGAAAATGTTATATATAAAGCCAGTGGAATAGTATTCAGCCATCAAAAATAATGCAATCTTGCCTCTTTTGAAAACATGGATGGACCTTGAGGGCTCTATATTAAGTGAATGAAATTCAGACGTAGAAAGAGAAATACCATGTGATCTCACTTATATGTGGAATCTTAAAAAAAAAAAACCCTCCCCAAACAAAACTTATAAAGAGAACAGATTGGTGGTCACCAGAGGTGGGGAGTGGGAGGCATGCAAAATGAGTAAATGGGGTCGAAAGTTCCAAACTTTCAGTTATAAAATAAGTCTTGGGAATGGCATACAAATAGCATGATGACTTCTGTATCACATATTTGAAAGTTTTAAGAGTGTAGATCATCACAAGAAAACTTTTTGTAACTTTGTATGGTGATGCCTATTAAGTAGACTTATTAAGGTGATCATCTGACAATGCATACAAATATCAAATCATTATGTTGCTTTGTTTACATACTACTAATATTGTAATTTACTTAAACTAATACTGTGTTCTGTGTCAATTATATCTCAGTAAAAAGAAAAACACTTAAAATGAGATAGTAGAAGCTAAATGTCTAGCATGTCTCCTGGAGCAAAGTAGTGACTTGAAAATTTTTGGTTTTCTTATTAACCCTTAATAATGAGCGATCCAGAAGTTCCTGCTGTAATGTGAGAGTCCTCAATCCAGAAATACAAGAGAGGCATTGGGGTGCAGACACAGTTGCCAAGAAGCTGACCTGGGCTTCTAGAGTCTCATGAGTAGCTGCTTTGTAAGAAGGGCTCAATCATTTGGCTGTGGTGTGAGATGGCAACATGTATCTAAAGAAGTATGAACCTTTCTCTAAACCACCTACAGTGCTGTAAACCAATTGTGACTGCAAAAAAAAAAAGTTCCAAAAAGAAAAAAGTGCTCAGTGAATATATGTGGGATGACCAACAGCTAGTTTGGTGTTTTTTCCTGCAGGTATCAGACTGCTCACCCCCACCCCCTGTCTACCCCCCCCCCGGGGGGGCTAGTGGTCAGGGATGGAGCAGTGTTAACTCTGAGTATCTGAATTGCTAATATCCAGACATCCTTGGTTCCATCTCAGCCTGATTTTTATCAGTTTAAAAGGTTTAATTACTCTTTAGACCTGGTGGGCTATTTTTAGCTTTGCATTTGTTCATTATCTCTGGGTTTGGCAGCATCTCCCATTAGAAATACCCTTTGGGGGCCTCCCTGGTGGCACAGCAGTTGAGCTCTGCGCTGTGGAGTTGTTGGCAGCGCTAGATGCGAGTTCGACGCCCAGCAGGGGAGAATCCCACATGGTGCGGCAGACCTCTCCTGCCTCTTCCGCTGCTCCCCTCAGCACGTATTTCTGTCGATCTGCCTGTACTGTTCCCCACTCTGTCTCTGGTGAACCCTCTCGCCGCCCCATGCCTCTGGCCTGTACCCCAGCTTGTATACATAAATAAATAAATCTTAAAAAAAAAAAAAGAAATACCCTTTGGAAACATCTGCAGCCTGATGTTTGAGCTCCAGTGGCAGGCGGGGTACTAGGAAAGGTTACCTGCACCTAATGGCCCCATTTGGGTGGTGGCCTCCCTCATATCAAGCTAGCAAATACTTACTTTTCCCGTGTTGTGCCAGGACTGAGATGGCACGGGTTTCCCCCGCTATCTGAAAATAGAATGAATGTTCCCATTTGCTATGACTTGGCAGGTTATGCACACATATGAAAGTATTGAGCTATTTTACTTTTTTTTTCATGCCAACTCTTTAGAAGCTGGTATGCAGTGCATAAGTTCTGTGTGCTTGGAAGAATCACTTACCTTGTACCAAGCAAGTGGTTCCACGCACCTTGTCCATGGTGGGTGTTGAATCAAAAGATTCACATAAGTGCTTGCTGGAAGGAACACGGTAAGGTGGCAAGAGTAGGAAGAGCAAGGGTTGGCCAGCTGCTTGCAAGGTGCTTTATTTCCATGAATTCTCAAGAGCAACCCTATGAAGTGGGTACTTTAATCATTCCCTTTTCAGATGGGCAAATTGCAGCTTAGAGAGGTTATGCAATTGGCACAACTAGCAAGCGGCAGGATTGGGATTCAAACCCAGCTGGGTCTTACCTTCTTTTGGCAAGGAGTTATCTCAGGAAGTGCTATATCTAGATACCTTGGAGGTGTCTGCCTTGGGTAAAAAGGATAATAAAATTTACCTAACACTTTTTTTTTTTTTGGAAGCATCCACATTTCTCTCCGCCTCTGGGTCAAGACTATGTGGGTAACTTGAACAAATTTGAACAAATTTGCCTCCTGCCACACCAGGCCCCAAGCCTTCACAAGTACTGTTTCTGTAGAGGGAAATCAGGGCAGAGGCCAACCCCACTGAGTGGGCACAGCCAGGGAAAAGACAGGATGGGGAAAACCCACTCCCAAGTCACTGGTCTGGAGATAAAAATAGAGTGCTTTGCAGTCCATAAGGTCATCTATGCTATTTTCAGCTTTCTTGAATTTGCCAACACAAGAGGTTAGAAAACTAATATAATGCCTGTCACTCAAAGGGAGGCAGAGTAATGGAGCAAGAGAGAGTTCTGGAATTAGAAGAGGCACAGGTCATCCCTTTGTAATGTGCTTTTCCCAGTTTGAACTCTCTCCTGCTGCATTCCTGGAAGTCTGATGGGTCTCCCCAGCTTCTCACTTCATCCTCCCTTCCTGGAGACCCAATTGGCAGCCCCTTCTTTTTCAGTGTGCCCCAGGGAGGAAAGGCACGGCGATTCCTGAGGGGATGTGACACCAGAGGGAGGCAGAATCAAGATAAGCACCCCTTCCCGCCCTCTTTGTTTGGTTGCCCAGCCCGTATTTCTCAAGACTTCATCAATCCAGGGCAGCCCTGGGGCATGAATAGAATTATGGCTGTGGGAGGGCATTGCCCAATTCATTTCTTCTTCTAATTCAGGATGGGTGATACAAATAATACTGTCAATCATGTCACTTACAATTTATGAGCATTCAAGAATTAATTCATCCAACAAATACTTATTGAAGAAACATAACTTATCCACAGAGATAAAAAAAAAATCTTTAAGTTTTTCCAACTTAATTGAGATACAATGTTGTGCTACATTTAAGGTATACAATGTGATGATTTATTATGTGTAGGTGTTGTGTATTTGTTTATAGCCAAGCACTGTGCTAGATCCTGGGGAATACAGTGGGTGAAAGTTCGACCAGTCTTTCCCTTCTTCAAACCTGTATTCCAGCATGGAAGGCAGATGATAACTGATTCAACGGTAATACCATCCATTCTCATCATTCTTGATTCTATATTTACAAATTCTCTTACTTGCTGGCCTGTATTTGTAATTCCCAAATGGATACTTACATAAGTAGAGGGTTGAAAAAATGTGAGCCTGGTTCTGCCATTCTCAGTGGAGGCTGAACCAGGCGACTCTCTGCTTTCTTGCCTCAGCTCATACTGTAAACTGGTGTCCTTTTTGTGGCCTTATACTTAGTGCTGTGTTCTTCATCATTTCTGTGCTTTGTGTCTTTGTTTCACTGTTTAAAATAGCTGCCTGATTGTAGTGACGGGTTTCCTGGTGTTTTTGAGTGCAAGAATTACAATGTGCCCAACAGAGAAAATATGTGTTGGGTGAGCTTTGTTCGGGCAGAAGGTTTAGTGCTGTTGGCCATGAACTCATTGCTACCCAATCCACAATTTATATATTAAGTAAAGAGTCTCTCAAAAGAAGCACGCATGAAATAAGGTTATGAATGACTGAGTTGACAGAAGTGTGACCCAAGGCTTGTAGGAACCTAACTCCATATTTCCACTAGGAGCTTCGGCTCAGTATTCTTTGATTCAGTGTTCATGTCCCCTTTATAGAATTCAATGACCATGGATCTATATTTCCTTGACTTGTAGTAGGATTATAACCTGATAAACCCATTTCGAATGCATTTACTATACCTATGTGACCAAACATCATAGGTCAGCCCTGCTCACCTTAAATATGCTTAGAACACTTGCGTTAGTCTACAGTTGGGCAACACAAGCCTATTTTATACTAAAGTGTTGATTAGCTCATGTAACTGATTAAATATTGTACCAAAAGTGAAAAACAGTCTGTAGAGTATGGGTTTCTTCCCCTCCGGACTGCAGGACTGAGTGGGGGCTGTTTTGGCGGGCACTGTCCAGCATCACGAGAGTATTGTAGGGCATATTGCTAGCCCTGGGAGAAGAGCAAAACTCAAAATTCAAAGTAAAGTTTTCCTGTATGTGTATAGCTTTTTTTTTAAGTATTTATTTATGCATACAGGAGCTGGGTTCAGGCCAGAGGTGTGGTGGGGTGTGTGTGAGAGAGTATTCACCAGAGACAGAGTGAGGAGCAGAACAGGCGGATTGACTGAAATACACTGCTGAGGGGAGCAGCAAGCGACACAGGAGAGGTCTGCTGCGCCATGTGGGTCAGCTCCCTGGCTGGGGATTGAACTTGTTCTGTAATAGCTGCCCATGGCTTCATAGCGCTGAGACTTAACCCCTTGTGTCACCAAGGAGGCCCTGTGTGTGTATGGTTCTGCACTATCAGAAAGGTGAAAAAGTGTAAGTTAAGTCAAGTTCATAAGCCTGAGGTAAGTCAAGGAAGAGCTGTATTTGTGGTCCTTTGTTTTGTTCTATAAAGCAGACTTCAGTGAATACTGAGTCAACGTTCTTAGTGGCAACATGGATTTAGGTTCCTACAAGCCTCCAGTCACATTTTCATCAACTCAATCTTTTGTAATCTTGTTTCATGTGTGCTTTTGTTAAGAGACTCCTTACTTCATATATAGATTGTTGATTGCTTAGCAACGAGTTCATGGCCAATAGCACTAGACCTTCTGCCTGAACAAAACTTACCAAATACATATTTTGTCTGTGGGACACATTCTAGCATCTCAGAGACCCAAGAAGCCGCTTCAGCAATAAAACCAGGGGATTGTTTTCAATAGTGAAATCACTGACAGAAAAGCAGGAAAAAATATGAAAATATGTCACTATAGGTATTCTCATTACAAACAGTAATGAGAATCAACTGTTTATGGCCATAGTTCAGCGAGTGGGAAGGGCTTTCAGGAAAATGAAATAGGAGGAGGAGGAGAGAGTAGCAAGCAGGGCGGGGTGGTGAATGGAGAAGGATGGTGAGCACCACTGGGCGCCGTGGGAGAGAAGGGGGCGTGCTCAGGGCTGTGAGGAGTCCAGGGATGCTGATGTCTGGGCGTGACACCCATGTTGGCTGTTCAGAGGTTCACTGAGATGCTGACAATGATGGGGGTTCAGAACCTTGATCTGAGGGGGCTGCAGCATCTAGTCGGAGCCAGTCCCCACCAGCAATGAGGATATGCGTCAAGATAGTGTCCAGAGTATTCCTTCTATCCTCGATTCCCCCAAATCTGCACCGTGTGAGTTTGGGCTCCCGTCAATATTTCAAGTACCCTAACCTAAAGATTCTCTGGGAGCTGTTTTTTTCTGTAGTCTCAAAGGAGATGCTGATGTGGTATTAACCAGGAAGGACTTGCTCTCTGCATTCTGTAGAATGGAAGCAGATCAATCCCAATTTTAACTGTATTCAACAGTTGGGACACTGAAGATTGTAAAAAGAATATTCGCACAGCGGAAGGGAAAGAATGTGGGGTTTGAAGGTGGCTGGAATGGAACCTTCTAACTAGGTGGACCTAAGGAAAGTCCCTACTTGTTCCGAAGTTCAGTTTTTCTATCTGAAAAATGGGGCTGATAATGACATTTCCCCTTGGGTGCTGTGAGGGTAAATCCAGATGTACCCTATGTCGTGTAGCAGCCAAGAAAACATGCTCCCAGCTCAGACTTCCAGCTTAGGGTCTTGGTCTTGGGCAAGATTTCCATTTTTCCTGTAGTCTTCATTTCCTCACCAACCATGGGGGGTTGTTGGGAGAATTAAATGAAGTAAGGTGTGGGGAGGAGAGTGAGGAATGGTGCGAGCTTGGCTTGCAGTGAGTATTCAGTGAAAGTTAGCTATGGTCATTATTAAGTGTTGTGTTAAACAAACACTTATTAGGAGTGCAAAAGTAGTAATAACAATTAATAAAATAACAACAATACCATAGTAATGAGAGTTAGCTAGGATGTAAGAAATCAGAATCCACCCCCACCCCCCAACACTGCTGATGGGGATGTACAATGGTTCTGGTACAGTGGAAAACAGTTTGATGTTTTATCAGAAGGTTAAACATAGGTTACCATATGACCCAGCAATTTCACTCCTACTTGTATACCTGAAAGAATTAAATACAGATGTTAAATATGTGTACATAAACGTTTAAGGCAGCACTGTTCATAATAGCCCAAAGGTGGAAACATCCTAACTGTCCATCAGTTGGTGGTGGGTAAACAAGGTGTGATCTAGCCACATAGTGGAATATTACTGAGCCATGAAAAGGACTGAAGTACTGATGCACACCATACCACTGATGGACCTTTAAAACATTTTGCAAAATAAAAGAAACTAGTCACAAAGACGCCATATTGATCCTCTATATATGGATTGTTCAGAGTAGTTAAATCCATAGAGACAGAAATTAGATGAGCCTGGGAGAATGGGGAATGGAAAGTGACTGCTTCATGGAGAAGAGATCTCCTTTTTGGGGTGATGAAAACACTCCGGAATTTGGACACCGACAGCCTTGTGAATATTCTAAATGTCAGTGAACCCTACACATAAAAGTGGCTATAGTTAATTCCACATTGATTAAAAAAATAATAAGAAAAAGAACTTTGTTAGAATAGAAAAGCTACCTTAAAGTTAATGATTGGAGGTCAGTCTCACCAGATCTCCTGGTGGGGCAAAAAAATCACAAATGCCTTATAGAGCAGGACCTGGGAAGCATTACAGAGTCAGGGTCAAGCCCCCTGGTCTGTCCCATCTCCCAGATGAACAGCACACACCAGGGTCAGCCCATTAGTTTGGTTCTACATAGGGACGTCCTGGGGTGAGCACAGTGCCCAGCAGGACCCATGGTTGGCTAGAGGCCAAGCTCATTAGTGAAGTCTTAGATTGAGATTCTTGCCAATGCTGAGTTGCTTTAGCAACTGCGTGTTTTTCATTTGTCCTTTGCTGCTTTTTGCAAGTACTACAAATGAGAAACTCAAAAATTCTTCCTGGATTTCAGATTTTACTTTTCATGGATTGTAGTTAAAAGGAGTATCATAGCTGACTTTTGGAGGGTCAGAAGGTGGTACCTCAAAAGGTCTGTGTAAAATGGTTCAGCTTTTCAAGGACGTTCTGGCTTAATGTCTTCATTTCCCATGGGGTCCGGAGGCTCCTGAAGCCACCATGGGGAGCCCCACTCCTCAGTTGAGTAGCTGTGTGATCTTGGGTGACAGTCCCTTAGGTTACCCCCTGCCCCCATTTCTTCCACTGTGAAATGGAGACACCAGCAGACTGTTCTTCATGAGGATAAAATGAAGTGACGCGTGAAAAATATTTAGCATACAGGATGGCACCTATAAGTGCTCAAGAAATGGTAACTATCTTTACTGCCAATAATAATTGTTCTTGTGACTTTTTTCTTTTACTAAGGACTCCAGTCAAATATTTGAAACCAGTGTTTTCAAGTTCTGGTTCTTGCCAGTTGTTAGAATTAAAGTAAAAGTGATTTTTTGCTTGTTTCAGCCCTAATAGATTCAACCATCATCTAAAAGTTCTGTGTCTTGCCAGAAAGTTATGCGGATTAACTGACAAATACTTTCAAGCCATCACAAAGTCACAGCAGTGGAGATTCTGGAATTCGGTGCTCTTTGCTGGTTCTGCCTCTGAAGGGCTACAGTGTGTGATTCCTATGCCGGCGCTGATGGCGCTGAAGTTCAGGCAAATGCTAAGCCCACATTTGCCTGTTTATAACATTTTAATGGGAAGGGACAAAGAAGTTAGGCACTTGCCCAGACTTTCAAAAATCACTTTCTCCTAGGAGAATGGCTTTTATTTCTTAGTCCCTTATCAGAGAATGTCAAAAGAAACCCCTCTCCACCTTGAAATGTCTTTAATCAATCCTCAGACCTTTCATTTCTTAAAACCTATTCCCTTTTTCCTACCCATTTCAAGTCTAGAAATAAAATAATTTTCCAGAAACAGATGACAAGATAGCAAGGGCTGCGATTAATAACCCCCAGAGCACCTTGCTACATACCTTTCCTATTTAAAATGAAAAATTACCTTTTTCCCTTAGACTTTATTAAAAAGCAGATCAAAAGAGAGAGGGGTTAAGAGGCTGTGATTCAGCCCATCAGCGAAATGCTTCCGAAGCTTCGGCAGAGATGAGCCGACTGCCTGGCCATAAGCAGCCAGCAGTTTGGAGAATGAGATGAAGCTTTTGCTTCTTCACCCCCAAGTTTCTGGTTTTGCATTGTTGGGCTTCAGAGGAAGGGTATTTGATGGAGAAGGGGATTTAGCAGGGGGTAAAGATTTTCTTCCTCTCTTTTCATCGCTCAGACTTTGAAAGAACTTTAGGATAGGGATTCTGGGGGTGGGGAAGCGGCAACTCAGCATCTCCTTGAACCGTGTGTGTGTGTGTGTGTGTGTGTGTGTGTGTGTGTGTGTGTGTGTGTGTGTGTGTGTGTGTGTGTGTGTGTGTGTGTGTGTGTGTGTGTGTGT
>PVIJ01016537.1:0-32373 GCA_004024925.1 Scalopus aquaticus | reverse complement strand
GCAGGAGAGGTCTGCTGCGCCATGTGGGTGAGCTCCCTGGTCGGGGATTGAACCTGTGCTGCTGTGGCTGTGGATAGCTTCACAGTTCTGCGACTTAACCCCTTGTGCCACCAGGTAGGCCCCCTGCTGGTCACTTCTTAGAACTTTCAGACATATCTCCTCGACAAATCTGCATGATATGCCTCTCTGCATAGGGACAAGCAGAGAGTTTGATATAGACATGGCCTCCTTCCTGTTTCTTGCCATATTCTCTTATTTGCCACTCTGTGTGAGTGTATTTGATTTTCTTTACTGAAACATTGGGACAGTTAAAGGAAATTAAAAGGTAGGAGTTGAAAATTTTAATCCATGTCATAAGTATGATCTTTTAGAGGATCTAAGAGGAAAATATTCAAGAGATTAAATTCTTTTAAGAGGATGCTTTAGGGTCTCCCTGATGGTGCAGAAGTTAGAGTCTCAGCACTATCAAGCTATCACCAGCCACTGCAGTATGAGTTCGATCCCCAGCCAGGCAGCTAACCCAGGGAGCTGACCCACATGGCACAGCAGATCACTCCTGTCTCACCCACTGCTCCCCTCAGCAGTGTATTTCAGTAGATCCGCCTGCCTGTTCTGTTCCCCACTCTGTCTCTGGTGAATCCTCTCACACCCCCCCCCCCCGCATCTTTGGCCTACTTGTATGCATAAATAAATAAAATAAATCTTTTTTTAAAAAAGAGGATGCAATTAGTAAGCTACATAATGGTCACACAAAGATGCCAAATCTTAACCTCTAAAACCCATAGATATTACATCAAAAAGAAATTGTCTTTGCCAGTGCGATCATATTCAGAATCTTGACATGAGGTGGAGAGATTATCTTAGATCATCCAGGTGGGCCTTAAATCCAGTCACAAATGTTTTCCTAAGAGAGAAGCCAGAGGAGATTGTACACAAAGAGGAGAAAGTGATGTGAAGATAGAGGCAGAGATTGGAATGATCTGGCCTCAAGAAACAGAATGTTGACAGCCACCAGTTATGCTGCTGTTCACAAAACTATTCCTATTCCTTCTTTTAAATATCCTCCCTCTGAGTATCTCCAAGTACAGTTTGGTAAACCTTACCCTGTCCAAAGGGGTTGAGCTCATACTAGGAACTGTTGCTCTTCCCTCTTTCCTTTGAGGGGTCTATTTTCATAAATCTGAGTGGTTGGGCCTTAGTATGACAGTGATTCTACCGTGGGAAATGTGATAGTAGATTAGAACACAATAGAACTGTCTAGATAGAAATGTGTACTTTGGTAGTCCAGGTCTCACACTCTGATCCAGAGTGGACAGTGGTTCTCCCTTTTGTGTCCTTTAAAGATCTCACAGAGTTCGAGTCAAGTTGTTCCTTTCTTCTTTTTCCAAATGTATGTGCCTATGTACACATGTACACACACGTACACCACACACTCATACTCCTCTTATGGACAAACATGCATTTCCAGAGACAGTGCAGTCAGATCTAAAAGGAGAATGAGAACAAATATCCCTAAGTGCCTCATTGGTAATGTGTGGTGCTATCCAGAGTGAGGGCACTACAATATTATGCCAAGTAGTATTGGTTCCTTTCCTTCATTCTCCCTTCCAAATTGTTCCCCTTTGGGGTCTAGTGATGGATCATTTCGTTCTTCCTGTTTCCTTAATTACCCAAAGATAAGCTTTGATATTTTTACCTTGATATGAGCTCAATTCATATTTTATTCTAGTTTTTGTAAGATAGAAGGGAGGTGACTTATTTTTCCGGCAGTCAGTTGACTGGAACTATGGGAGTCAGTTCAGCAGGGACTAGGAGGGAAGAATTCATCTCGTTAAAGAAATAGGCAGGGAAAGGTCTGGTTAGCTGGGAGGTTGTGGTGACAGTTCATTGTTGGGAGGGCTAAAAGCTCTCTTGCGTGAATACGCTTTAACCTTCTCACCAGTGTATGATTGTACTGACTTCCTTTTCTTCCTTAGAAATCACTCATGACCCACAAGAATGGAGACTATTTCTAGACTCTTTGAAACTGAGTCTTAAGGCTGTTCTTTTGCACAATGGAAACCGTCTTCCATCTATTCTATTCCTGAACAGCTGTACAGAGACAAGCGAAGAAATCTAAGTAGTCTATGACTTGATTTTTTACAGGTATTAACAGTAGGCCTATTACTATTGGCATGCATTTCGTGATGTAAACATCAGTTTATTGCAGATTACCAAAAAACTAGAGCCAAAATTAGAATCTGACTGTCATATTCATGTTGAGCACATACAAGTTGATAGGAAATGACTAAGTTTATTTCAGTAACATGACTTTTGTAAAAATTTGTTGACCAGTGTAATGGTAAGGATCCAAATGTCTAAGGTAGATGAGGGTCAGCTATTCTCTAGACAGGTAACAATATCCTCATAGCAGTGTACGAGAATTCCAGTCACTCTACATTTTCTGCAGGACTTGGTATTGTTGTCTTAATATTTTACCAATCTAGTGTTTGTAGTGGTATTTCAATGTGGTTTTAATCTACTATGGTATCTGTCATATTATTTTACATGGAAGGAGCAGCCAGCTAAGGGTTAGCTTTGGACAAGATTTTGTGGTTTGGGTGCTGTTCTCCATTGTGTTATGGTACACATAACAGGTGATATAGTATAATGACCCAAATAATTGGTTGGCCTCTTGCTGTTGTTCTCAGGGACAGGCTTTTGGGATTTTTGCATGTAGTTCCCACAAATGTATGACACTGCCACATTAGGGATCTGATTCCAAGGTTTGAGTCTGGGTTTTTTCCCAGAGACACAGTAAAAGTTCCACTGAATTTTGCAGAAACAACATATGGGTCCCTTTGCCAGTAGGGTAAGGAGCTGTAGTAGGGAGGGAGGATGAGTGGAAATTTCTGAGACTGTTGCCATCCCTCTGGCCAAGATAAAAAATAAAAATCAACCTTATATCTTGGCATTAAGGAAGAAACTAATGACATCCTTAAAAACCCAGTGGGTTATAGCCTCCATATTTCTATTTACTTCACCAGTTTGACCCCTAAAAAACCCGATAAAAATGATCCTGGTGGATGACAATAGGCAAACTACTGCAAATTAAATAAAAATATCTCCAAGTACAGCTTCTGTGCCACATAAATACCTTTTATAGAGCAGATTAGCACAAATTCAGATGCTTAATATATAACCAGTGACCTGGCAAATATCTTTTCCATTTCTCCAGAAAAAGAATCAGAAACAGCCTGCATGCACATAGAAAAACAATGTGGTCTTGAACCAAGAATGTGTTAAATCTCCCATGTTTAGTCGTAAAACAGTCCAAAGAGATCTGCTCCATCTGGGTACTCTGCAGAACATTATATTGATCCACTGTATCATTAACAATATTGGGTTAATTTTACTGGATTAGCATTAAGTGGCAATTACACCAAAGTCTATTGTAATATACACATCCTACAGAGGTTGGGGGATGAACCTCGTGAATAGTCAGAGATGTGCCACATCTGTGAAGTTTTTAGTTTTAAGGTCTGGGATATTCCACGGAGGTCTCTGAAAATTATTACTTCTACCACTCAGAGGAAGCTTAGTTTTTCTTCATGTTGTATAGGTAGAATGTTTTCCACCTGGGAATACTGCTTTGATCCATTTATTGTGATACAGAGGATTGTAGTGTTGAGTGTGGCCCAGGGCAGAAAAGTGTTGTTTATGGTGCCGAGCTACAGTGCAAGGAGCCTTACACTTGATGAGTCTACACAACCTGGACTTAGTGAATGTGACAGGACCCAGGTCAGGTTGGCAGCTCAGGCTGCAGGCTCACTTCCATAGATGGAGCATCCGACTGTGGCGTGTCCTGCGATCACTAGGCAGGAGGTGAATGACAGCCACCATGCAATAATGGAGGATGCAAGGATGATTTGGCCTCCTGCTCATGGAGCTTATTTGTACTTTCTGGTCTTCTTCATGCCTGATTCCAGAGGTCTCACTTCCATCTGATGATGGATAACTGCTGGTCCTGACCAAACCAGTTTATACCTCAAGGTGAGTTCATTATACTCAGTTGATGGAGAATGAAAAAGGCTGAATTTTGTTCATGGATAGATCGGTGGGTGATCATAGATGCGGGTGAAAGCCAAAAATGGATCAATCTGTACTGTAGTCCCACTTAGGATGGCTCAGAAAGATTGTGGTGAGCAGAATTCATCCTGATTGGCAGCGCTTTGGTCAGTCTTCTGATCACTCAATTGTGTGGAAAGACAAGTGGCCTGAGGTACGTCTCTGATTCATGGGCAATGGAGAATATTTTGGTTGGTTGGTCAGGGTTCTAGAAAAAAATTATTGGAAGAAAAGTCCCAAGAATCTTTGAGGAAGAGGCCTATCAGTAGTCATCTGGGATTGGGTATAAAGTGTACCTCATGTTCCTGGCTGTCAGGAAACATCCTCAAAGATGAGACTCAGCAGCAGTCAAATAGACAGAACAAATCATTCAGCATTAGTCAGTGTCTGTCATTGAAGGGCCTGTTTTACAGAAGACGAGGCAAGGCAGTGGACACGTGACAGTTGGATTCACTAGTCTTGTTAAATATTTCGTTAGTCAGAGGCTGCCAGCCAGGTGTTGGAATGAAATGGTCTTTTAAAGGTCTACCATATCTTAGCTATTGTAAAGAGTGCTGCAGTAAACATAGGTGTGCATGTATCTTTTTGGATTAATGTTTTTGTGTCCTTTGGGTAAATTTTCAGAGTGGTATTGCTGGGTCGTATGGAAACTCCATTTTTAGCAGTGTGAGGAACTGCCATACAGAAAGAGAAAAAGATTGAATGGTTTCACTTATAACAGGAATATAGGGGAACCAAATAAGAGAGACATTCATTGAGGGAGGAGGAGGGTAAGGTCTCAAAACAGAGGAGAAAAGAGCACAAGGGACTGTGGTGATGGTTCATGGGTGAATTGGTTGGTAACCTATGGGGAATACACAATACTGTAAAATATATAAATAATAATAAAAAATATGTATGTTAAAAAAAAAATAAATGTGTACCTGAGGCACCATTATGGAGGATGGAAAACCTTCTAAATCATGGCCGCTGCATCTCCTCCCTTCTTCTCCTTCTTCTGTCCCTTTTATTTCTTATCAGAGTCTCCACCCCAAACTGCAAAACCTTTTAGCATTTTTCTCTGGGGCTATCTATCCTCATCAGCAACCGCCTCCAGGGGACACCACCTATATTGTACTTTGGTCTCAGCCCCATTACACTTTCAGCATTTTGAAGAAGTTATACATTGTTTACTGCCCTCCATTGTTTCTGTTGAGAAATGATGTTTTCTTTTTGAAGGTAATATTTCTTTGGGGGGGCTGCTTTCAAGATTTTCTCTGTCCTTTTAACATTTTTACTATGGTTTGCTGATGTGTTTTACTTTGCATTTATCTTGCTTAGGGCACGTCGAAACTGTGGCTTGATAGCTTTCCCGGTTTGGGGAAAATTCTTAGTTATTATTTCATATCATTATCTCTTCATTCCTTCTATTCTCTTTCTTTTATATTTTGATTACCCTTGATATCTTCTATACCCATGTTTGGCCTCTATATTTTATACCCTATTTTCATTCTGTTGGTCTTCTTTTTTTTTTTTTCCATTCAGTTTGGGTGGTGTTTGAATTATCTTCCAATCCATTAATTCTCTTTTTGAGTATATCTAGGAGAAACACATATATGAGATACCTAATTTCAGTCGTTTTATTTTTATGCTTCATAATTCTCTTTTGGCTCCCTTTTATAATTTTTTTTCTCTTCCCAAATCTAAAATCTTGTCTTTTATATTCTTGAACATGTTGAGCATAGTTATATTAAAAGTTGTGTTGTTGACTCCATTTCTTTATCTCCTGTTGCTCTCTGTTTTCTGCTTGTTTCTGTCTTTAATCACACAGATGTGTCATCTCATGTTCCTTGCAACTTTGATAGAGTGCCAAGATTATGAAAAGGTAGAGATAATTTGCAGCTTTGGATGCTATCTTCTCAGGAACAATTTGTATTTGCATTTATATACTAGCTCAGTACTTTAGCAATCCCAGGTCTTTTAATCTAATCTGCATTTGAAGTGAAAGGACTTTGAGTTTCAATTTATGTGGGGGCTGTTTACAATTTACTCTTACTCATAACAGCAGGTCCTTAAATATCTCACCTGAGTTTGGGGAGAACAGGTTGGATTTATTAATACCCACTTCCTAGTGAGTCCTGAATTCTAGCTCAAGAATCCGTTGAAACTGCTGACCAGTTTCTCAACCCCTTACTGGAACTTTGGCAAAGCACTCTCATAGAAAAGAGGTTTCAAATTTCAGGCTCACTCCTTATCATTCTGGGTAATAACTGTAATTCTTCACTGCTTTATTATTTCTTTGATGCCTTCAAACATTTAAAACGTATTTGCTCAGCTTTTCAATTGGTTCTCAAGAACAAGTTTGGTCTAAATAACTTAGTCTGCATTAGTGGATGTAGAATTCATTTCTTATATGCCTTTAATATAAAATTTCTGATGAAAAGTGAAGACAACTCATAGGAGAAAAAAAAATCTACAAATAATTTACTGATAAGAGACTAGTATCCACAATATGTAAAGTATTTATATAACACAAAACCCAACTACCCCCCCCCCAGGAATTTCTGGAGGAAACATAATTAAAGGCTTTAAACTTAACTTTGATTGAAACTGAGTGAAATGATATGCCTGCCTATAAACTAATGAATTTTCATGATTGAAATATATATCTTTTTATGTCTCCAGTACCCTTTCAAACTTGTCTCAATCAGGCAAAATTATCCCAAATTCCTTCCTTTGGTCCTTTTTAACATGCAGGAGATAGGATAGTAAATGAAACAGGGCTTATGAATGAGGAGGAGAGGCTTCTGAGCAAGCCAGATGGGACCGCAGTGACCACTGCACTTTGCTGTTATCACAGTGCTCTGTGTAGTGGGGAGAAATGTCAGGGTGAGGCTGTAGGCATTGGGGGTGAGAGGATGCACCAGAGACAGACTGGAGAACAGAAAGGGCAGATTTATTGAAATACAGGGCCTCTTGGTGGTGCAAGGGGTTGAGTCTCGGCCTGTGGAGCTATCAGCACCACTGAAGCATGGGTTTGATCCCTGGCCAGGGAGCTTCCCACATGGTGCAGCAGACCTCTCCTGTCTCGCCTGCTGCTCCCTTCCGCAGTGTGTAAATCTGCCTGTTCTGCTCCCTACTCTGTCTCTGGTGAGTCCTCTCACCCTCCCCTACACCTCTGGCCTACACCCCAGCTCTTGTTTGCATAAATAAATAAATCTTAAAAAAAGAAGAAGAAAAGAAATACATGGCTAAAAGAAGCAGCAGGTGGGATGGGAACAGTCTGCACCCAAAAGAGGATTTGAAGCTCTCTTTTATACTCTGTTTTTGGGAGCATTCTAAGTTGGAGTGCCAGTTTACACCAGTTATCTGCTGGGATGTCTGGTATTGGGTACTGGCCTTTGACACAGAAGCATGTCCTGGCCTCTGGTTCTGCATTCTTGGAGTTTGGCTGGCTTTTCCCATATGGTGGTCAGTCTTATGGCCCAGTTGCCATGACAACCTTATTGATTCCTTTACCTATTCAGGCCTCGAACTTGCTTGCTGGGCTTAGTTTTTATCCTAATTAAATTGTACCCCAATACGCTGGGGCTCCCTGCTCCTGCCTATGACTAGTCCTATCTCTGTCTGCTGGACCACAGAGGCATTGCTGCCTCCACACTGCTGGGCAGCCACTGGTACTCAATGGGAGAGGGTGGAGCTTTTCCACTTCACCCTCTGACGTCCTGAGCAAGGGCTGCTGGGAACAGGGGACAAAAAGCAGTCACCATGATGACATGTATGGCTCTGCCCCCTGAATTCTTTTGAATGGCTCCTGCTTCTATTAGGTAGCCCAGTTTTTCTTCTCTGTGTGCTGTGCACTTCTCCTTATGTCCCTGGTTCTGGTTTGCCCTCTGGCCTCAGTGGATAACTGCACCATCTTCACATGTGTGACTGGTTCTTGCTTCCTCTGCTTTGTGGGCCACCACCATCTTGTGCATATGGATCCTGGTTGCTTTGCTGAGCATCCCCAGCCACCATCTTACCATGGCTGGCTCCTGTTTACTTTGCACAGTGGACAGTTGCCATCTTGCTTGAATTCTGGTCTTTGGCTTGGACTCTTGTCTCTGTATCACGGACACTAACTGGGGTAGGACAGACTGCATTCAGCCATGTTTGAGCCTATTTCCTCTTTCTTCCTGTCTGTTTTCCTTTTTTCTACTTACCATATAAATAAATCCTGTTATTGACATTTCTTTGTGTCCTACATTCTTAAGCATGCAAGTGAAAACCTATCAAGAAGGTAATCTACTTTCACCCCTGAGTTTGCCCCATTTCACAAGTACTTACATGAGCTGGGACTAGCAAACTGTGCTTTGTATGTTTAAAACTTTTGATATTTTTTATCCCACTTGTAAATAAACTCTAGCTTCTTGTTCTTGGGACAATGAAATGGGTTTTGGTTTTATCCAGGATTAAACTAGAATACTAAAGAGGAAAGAGCATTGCTCTGAAAGTCCAAGTATCCACAACAAGATGGAACTGAAGTAAGAGACTCTTTCAACGGGAAGTAAATGAAAACCAAGCTGGAAATAAAGATTTCCTACACATATATCACTCTTTACTCAGAAAATAATTACCCTTTCAGAGTTTACTTCTGCTCCTTCTTTGTTAAGGTTTGTCAATTTCATGCACTTTCTCTTATTGAGTAGACAGATGTCATTGTGGGGTATAAGATCACTACTTATCTTCATCTTTATAATATTACTATATTATACCTTAGTTGGTAGAAAAGCCAAGATCTGCCACCCCCAAATGTGTCATTTTGTAAAAGTTTAATTTCATGGGAGGGGCTCTGAAGTCTGGGTGGAAATTAGTTTTTAAAAAATATTTACATAAAAACTTGGTAAGGGTCTCTCTCCCAGGAAAATGGAATATTCTTACCTCTTTTCAATAAAAGGTTTATCTTAAATCTGTGTTCTTTAATCTGCTGTACTTTTCCCATAGGCTTGCTTTCCCTTTCTCCCCCATCCCAAAGTCCCTGGTCTTAGTGAAACTATTTGAGATGGTATCTAAAGCCATGCAGGTGAGTTATTCAGTTATACTATGTCTCTGCTATGTATATACGAGGTTTACATGTCACTATTTTCTTTTTGCCTCTTTTTCTCTTATCAGTCTCTCTGATGCTTTTATGATTATTTGCCAGCCTCGCAGAACCTAGAGGTGTATGAGATCATTTCCTTTTGCCCCCAAAGTTGCATTATCCAAACTGAGCATTGTATCACAATGTACCACCAAAGGGAAATTGAGCTGAATTTATTCTTTCTGCTCTGTGGATTCTAAAACACTTGGTGGTTGCTGTTATTTTGACTGGGGAAACAGTAAAATTTATGCAGAAAGCATCTATTCTCAAGAGATACATGAGCAAGCCAGAAGTCAATTTTTTTTTCACATACTTAACTAGACTGACAAATGACTAGGTAAGTGGCAGGCAAGTAAAATGAAATTTTCACAGTGGACTCCAATGGAAGAATTTTAATGTCACAGTGTATCACAATGTGGATATATCAACTATAATATTTGAATGAATATGGTTAGAAAGAAAAACAAGGAGATTTCTTTTTTTATGGAGCAGAAAATGTAATCAGTATTTTTTTCCATATAGTAATATCTGCGGTTTCTTTTCTAGGAACTATTTCTGTATTTAGTGATGTGTGTATGCATGCAAACTTACGCATTACTTCTGATTACACTGGTTACTTATGACTTTTCATATGTGGGTTATTATCATTTTGTAGATTATGTATGCACATTATATTGAATATTTTCTTAGTGTCAATGAGAAAATAAATCATTGGTATGAGAAAACACTGGCATTACAAGGTATTCATCTGGAATTATTCAACCTTTCACGAGCAAATGAGAAAGATTATAGGATTAGACCAAATCCTGGATTCCTTTTCCTTTTTGCCCATCTGTATTCATTATTGTTGAAAGATAGACAAATGAAACTATTGGTGGCTCAGTCTTTAAAGCTTTATTACAATTTAAAAGCATTAAAGAAGAAAGAAAATGGAAAAATCTTATCAAAGGCTGCAAATTATCATCATACTAAATAGTTGAATTTTCCAGTTTAATGACAATGAAGTATGAAGATGGGTATTGTAAAGATATGACTTCATTATTACTATCACTCAGGATTCTCAATTCCAAAGAATTGAGCCTAGAGCTTTTAAAGACCTCTGTCATAATATAGAACTGACAATTTGGCACATCGCTGGAGGGAATGAAATGGGTCAGTGATTTTCAATTCTATATAAACTGCATAGGGCAAGCCCACAGCCTTGGCTAAACTCACTCCAGAACTCAAGGCTCCTCTGCATTGTTGCTCTGGTTATTCAGCACTAGTTTTTTTCTGTAAGAGCACAGTTCATCAGAGTGAATCCTCAGCTGTTTTAAGACTCTGTAACCCTGGGTAGCCACAGTTACGCTTCTTGGACCCCAGGAATGTGTATTGAGAGGATGGAAAGGCTGGAGAGCATAAAGCTACCACATGAAATATATCTTTTCCCCATTATCCATTCTTCCCTCCTTTCCCAAAAGCAACCCCTTTTAACTCAGGAATCCAAACCACTAATACAAGTCATAGTCTATAGGGGAATCTGAGCTCATCCCCAGTTTTTGGGCATTCCTGATTGATGTAAGGGTAATTCTGCGTCTACTGTCACAGTGATTGATTCTGGAGTGGACATGTGTCACAATACTAGACATTTGCTGTGGATCTGAATTAGAGGGGACTTTTGGTTTTAAGAGAGAGCTAGCATGAGAGATGCTTTCTCTTCATGATGTCAGTTAGTCCTAAAGCTACTGCAGCCAACTTGAAACAGATGCATGGCTGGAGAAGAAAATTGAAGAGAAATGAGTCATACCCATGATCGTATGATCACTGTTTTAAAACTCTGAGCTAATAAATTTTCCTAATTGTCCATGTGAATTTAAGGGGGTTGTTTCTTACAGCCAAGATTATCCTTACTGATAAACAAAGTCTACTTCAAGCCCATGTGGTACTTAATCCAGAGGACCCCACACAAGAATCTGTTTTAGGAATCCTTAGGCCAATTTGCTGTAATGGGAGGATCACAGAATTCTCTGCTTGTCTGGAACTATTTTTAAATTTTACCTTTTATGGTCCTGCTTTTCAAAGTTCTCTGGTTGATAACCCTAGGACTTTTTTTTTAAAGATTTATTTATTTATGCATACAGGCTGGGGTAGAGGCCAGAGATGTGGGAGGCGAGAGGGTTCACCAGAGACAGAGCGGGGAGCAGAACAGGCAGATCGACGGAAATACACTGCTGAGGGGAGCAGCGGGCAAGGCAGGAGAGGTCTGCCATGCCATGTGGGAATCTCCCGGCTGGGTGTCGAACTCGCGTTGCCGCTGCTGACAGCTCCACAGTGCAGCGCCTAACCGCTGCACCATCAGGGAGGCCCCCTAGGACACTTTTTTTTTTTAAGGCCATCCATGTTGAAATGGATCCTATAGATGCAATCTGGTCTAGAACCTCATCTTGGAATCCAAAAGTGCTAGCTGTGGTCACCTCTGGACTATGGAAACAAGCTAAGTGGTGGTTTTCAGTGCTATTCCGTTATCTCCAACAGAATGTCTAATGAGAACATCTGTTTTGGGAAATGCATTCTCATTCACAGACCCACTGCTGGCTTCTATAATTTCCCTTGCAGTTTTTGTTTTTACAATAATTTTGGTATAGGTATAGAATCCGTTTTCGGAAGGTCTGTTGAACAACTAGAAGCAGAAACTATTGTGTAATTTGTCAATGAAAAGGCTTGGGTAGGTGTGACAATAAAACTAACATCCTAAATGATCTCTGCCTAGGCTCAGTAAGAGTAGCTGGGTTGTATTTCAAGGATAAAATACCTATTTGGGTCCTCTATATGCTACTTTTAATTTTTACAACAAAGGACTTATGATGTGTACGTTATTTAACATTATGAATGTGCAATCATATAGGTAAGTTTTGCACTTTGGTTTAAAGAACACCTTAAAATAATGCTATATTTAATACTTTAAATACTAGGCAAATATTAGAAAATCTGCCTCTGTCATCTTTCTAACACTAGTGGTGCTGGGCCTCTTGTTTTTATTGTACTTTAAAGACTTTCTCTGATCATTGTTCCAGCCACAGACACACCAGCCCAATATAAAAGAAATAATTGCAAAGCTATTAAAATTTTTATTCTACTCTCTTAGACAATGTGACGTGGAAGTGACATTCATATTTAACTACAAAACTTTAAAAAGTCTTTGATACTTCTGTCTTCCCAGTGTCTCACTTATGATGGCACAGTAGGTGACTCTTCTTTCTCTAATTGTTCCCAAATTCTGCAGAACTTCAAATATAGCTCTTGCTAACCTTTATCTTCTTGCCCCCATATACTAATCTTTTGTGTATATTCTCTTCTAGAGTAAATTTTGGTTGTTTCCTATAAAAATCAATGAAGCCAATATGGGATTCTCCTGTTACCCATTACTCACATCTGCACAGGGAAGCCTAAGAATTGAGCACATAAGGAGAGAATTTTTTAGCATCACTTAAATTATTTATATTTAGAATTTCAATATTAGTTTTTTAAAAGATTTATTTATGCAGACAAGCTGGGGTGTAGGCCAGAGGTGTGGAGGGGAGAGAGGATTCACCAGAGACAGAGTGGGAAGCAGAACAGGCGGAGTGACTGAAATACACTGCTGAGGGGAGCAGCAGGTGAGACAGGAGAGGCCTGCTGCGCCATGTGGGAAGCTCCCTGGCTGGAGATGGAACTCGTGCTGCAGTGGCTCTGGATAGCTTCATAGTGCTGCACCTTAACCCTTTGTGCCACCAGGGAGACCCTCAGTATCAGCTTTGATGTGGCCAGTATGTACCTGTCCAACATCATTTCCCATTGTGGCCCTGCATACATGACACACTTCTGCCACTGAAGGGTTTTAAGCAGAGAAGTGTTATGGATATGCTTGCATTTTAGAAAGATTACTCTGATCTGATTGCAGAATGGTTTGGGGTTTTATTGGGGTAGGAAGGAGAGGTAGTCAATAAATAAATTAAGAAACTATAGGATTGCCACCACTAGGGTGGTGGCAAAGGAGACAGAAGTTGAAAAATTTGAGATATATTTTGGTAATTTCAGCTGGGGAAGAAATGAGGTTATTATTCAAAGTAGGGAATATAGACAGAAGATCTTATTTATAAGGTAAAATATTGAGATTGGTTTTGGACATAATGAGTTTGAGCATCAGTGGGATGTACTCTTCAAGTGTTCGTTTGTCATTTACAAGTCTGAGGG
Source organism: Scalopus aquaticus (assembly GCA_004024925.1). NCBI lineage: Eukaryota > Metazoa > Chordata > Mammalia > Eulipotyphla > Talpidae > Scalopus > Scalopus aquaticus. The sequence goes on along the minus strand of PVIJ01016537.1, from coordinate 18,953 downwards.
TCAGGCTGGGAAGATGTGTGTGAATGTGTTGAACCCATTAGTTTTGATGACCATATAGACCGGAAGCCTAGCAGTAAGACCCCTGAAATCTGAAAAGTGAAGAGAGGGGATGTGGGAGAAAACCAGGAAAAAATTGGGGCAAATGTGAGAACTGTTAAAAAGCAGAGTTCTCATACTTTATTGATCAGACCGTGGCAGCCAACACTGTACGCACTGAATAAAGTGCTTGATTCTAAGCACCAGCCTTTTTAAAAATATATATTTATTTATTTATGCATACAAGAACTGGGGTGTAGGCCACAAGTGTGGGGGCCAAGAGGATTCACCAGAGATGAGTGGGGAGCAGAACAGGTAGATCTACTGATACACACTGCTGAGGGGAGCAGCAGGTGAGACAGGAGAGGTCTGCTGCACCATGTGGGCTAGCTCCCTGGCTGGGGATTGAACTCAGGCCACAGCAATGATAGCACTGAGACTTAATCCCTATGCCACCAGAGAGGCCCGCAGCAACCTTGTTGAAGGGCATTGTTCAACACAGAATGTGAGGAGGAAGGCCACCAAGATGATAAGAAATCTGGAAGCCATGACAAAACACAGTGACAAATGCTTCCTGTAGAGAAGATATTTATAGGGCATATATTGGCCAAGTGGAAGAGGAATTTAGCTTTGCTTTTATGGTTCTAGAAGGAATAATGAGGTTGTATAAAGAAACACATTTCAGTCAATGTAAAGAAGAATTTTACAAGACATTAAAAAATGGAAAATGTTGCCTGTTTGAAATTGTGATGCCTTATTAAGAACCTCTTAAGTAGAAGTGTTTGAGCAGAAACTGGGTGACAACCACCCACCCCCACCCCTGCCCCACCATCTGGAACAATGGGTTAGCAATTACTATCCTGAGCAAGAGATTTATCTATTGAGGTAGCCTCTAATTTATTTCTTTCTTTAACTTCCTTTTGTTATCTTTTACTTCAGTTTATACAATAATTTGTATATGTGGAAGAATTCAAGTTTATAATGAATGAAAGATTCTGCTTATGGTTTGATATAACAATTAATACAAAATAAGTTGCTGAATGTATAGCATTTAGTGAATTAAGTAATAAACTTCATTGGATCTGTTATTAATAGACATTTGATTGCGCAAAGAAACTTTGTTTAGGTCACCATACACTTATTTGACAATCAAATGCAGAAAACTCCAAGAAAGTAAGTTTCTATGTGATCCCAACAGAGGAATCCTTTCCATGATCATAAGAAAATCAGATAATTTAGAAGTTAAAGCTATTAAGTTTACAGAACAGCAAAAACACTTTGAGCAATAACTCTATTTTAACAGAAAGCAATTGTCTCATTTTCTATTCTTGGCATAAATTTTATTTTTTTATTTTACTTTATTTTTTAAAAGATTTATTTATTTATGCATATAAGAACTGGGGTGTAGGCCAGAGGTATGGGGTGGTGAGAGGATTCACCAGAGACAGTGGGGAGCAGAACAGGCATATTGACTGAAATACACTGCTGAGGGGAGTAGCAGGCGAGACAGGAGAGGTCTGCTGCACCAGGTGGCAAGCTCCCTGGCCTGGGATCGAACTCTTGCTGCAGTGGCTGTGGATAGCTCCATAGTGTTGAGACTTAACCTGTTGTGCCTCCAGGGAGGCCTGCTTGGCAATAATTTTAATTCTTCTCATGAAATCAAAACCTCCTGAACTACTTTCAATGTCCTGCAAAATGTGAAATTGTATGTCTGGCTAAAAAAAAAAAATTCCCTTCACAAATAAGTTGTGCAATTTGATCACCCTTTGGATTTCAAATTTTTTTTTTTTTTTGCCAAAATTTAAACAATACAACACCAACATCTCCTCTGTAATCTTCATCTGTGATACCTTTATCTGTGAAGTATTTTGCAGCCAAGGCAGAGCATGGAGCTGTTCTTCCATAACACCCAGGTCTGAATGTCAGTTTTCATGAGGGCTCTCTCCCTAGATGGTGCTGTCTAATCAGAGGCACTGTACAGGTCAGAGCCTTCCATGGATCTCTTGTTTTCAAGAACCTGACAAAGCGACGCTGCATGTGCCCTCTTTACAAGTCTGGGCCCACTTGTAGGGGAAGATGGAGTGTGTCTCTGAAGTGCAAGCTGAGCAGAAAGCAAGCGGGAGCAGAGTAGAGGGGATGGGGGAGCTGACAGTGTCTAATTTTGGAAGCCAGTAGATTCTGTCAAATTGTCTCTTTCTTTATGCATATTTAATACATCTATTGCAGGTCACTACACATATAGGCCCAGCGTGTCATGTGGTAAGCTTAGGGCGAATATAAGGAATGACATTTTATTCTTCGGAGGCTGTAAGTAAAAGTGACATGAATCCCCATCACGTTCATATCTGCACTCATGAAATGTTGTTGAGAATTCCTCTGAGAGAGAACGTCTCGGTATTGAGTCAGTTTTGTGGCCTTGAGCTGAGACAGTTGACGAAACATCTTATAAGAATAAGAGGGCAAGATGCCCTCAGGGTTTCACATACATTTATATCAAAATGCTGTGAAGGAAAATCAATGTTTTGCTTCTGGCAGTGAAAATCCAAACCTCACCCAGTTACTAGGGATGAACACTTTATTTTCAAACACCAAGAGGGAGAAATAAACCCCCACCAAGTTGAACAAATGCTTCACTGTGTCTCTGGCTGTAACGTGGTTTATGTGGGTTTGGTGATGACCATGTTTTGGGAGTACGGTGACCTTCCTCCTTCCATTCAAGTCTGTTTTTTTTTTTTTAAATTGCCTCAGAGAAGCTTTTCCCAATCAATCTAAACTTTCCACCACACTTGATGTTTCATTTCTTCTTTCTCCACATCAGGTTTTCCCTTCATGCTCATTCTGCTCAAAAGGAGGATCTTAGGCCAGTGCAGGTGGTTTATTTGGGAGGTGATCCCAGGAGGTCCAGTAGGGCTGTGGGAAAGTGGGACAGGAAAAGGTACGAGACCAGTTCAGGGTGTGGCAATCAGCAGGTTACTACTGTGTGCAACTGGAACTCAGTCCTTGGGAGAACCCCTCAGAGATTACATAGGTATGCTGTGGACTTGCTGCATTTGGATGTGTGGCATGGGTGTTTATCCAGCAGCACTTATCAACTGTCATTGAGAGATGTTCTGGGGGGTTGGGACTAACTTCAGCATTGCCTGTGTTTTTTTTTCAGTGTGTGTGTGCTTGGGTATCTTCCAGCTGCCAGAGAAACTCTGCTTTGCAGAGGTTCACAATAGGAGGCCTGGGGTCAGGGTGCATGAGAACTGAGAGTCTCAGGGAATCTGAGAAGGGGCATTGATAGCATCTGCTAGAGAATTTGTTCTTCTGCTGTACAGTGTATTTTACTCGTTTATCTTTACTGTCTCTCTCCCACTGTAACATATGCTTCATGAAGACAGGGAGTTCTATTTTGTTCACCATGTGGTACCAGAAATATAAGCCCTGAGTTAATAATTTAATATTTAACAACTACTAATTACTGTCTTTCTGAACCAGGTGCTGCTCTACACTCTTTGATACTATATGCTATAGTCTCTGAGGGTCTGGGTAGGTCTCCACTGTACAGCTAATCCTTAACCTGCACTGAGTCGAGATAAGAAGAGTTACGAGGGAAAGATGGTCATTAGACAAACACTTTTGCTGTAATGCCTATTTTTGGTAACTAAACCAGGACAGTATGAACTCTTTGATTGGAGGAAGATTAATAGGAGGTAGAAGAGAAAATACAAACAACAGATGAGAGTGCTTACTATAATTTCGGCTTCCCCCTTGCTTGTTGTGTCTGGACATAGGGAACCCCAAATCCAAAGTCTACTTCTGACTGATAGTTGGGTTCATGTCTCAGGGGAAAGTTGCAGCCTTTGGCTCATAATCAAGAAAGATTTCTTTGGAGTTTCTGTTAATGCCAAATGGTCAGGGAGCTCATTGAGTGTGTAATCAATAACTGTTCCAGAGCATTTTAAAAAACATGTGCAACTGCTAAATTCTATCACATCAGCCCTGATCTTTTTTCCTATCACTCTAAATCAAAGTTTAGAATATTTGAAATATTTGACCCATTGTGGCAGGCCATCATTAGACACTCGCTGAAGCCCAGTGTTATCCTTTCCTGTGATTTCTTAATTTAACAAACTAAGTTTTTCTCTCACTTATCTGCTCTATCCTTCGACTCTTCTTCATCAAATATTCACTCCCTTCCATCCCCAAACCTAATTCCCTGCTCATTCCAACACACTATGGATACAGTTATTATTCTTGGAAAGTCCTAGCATGTTATGAAATTTTAATCAATAAGGAATATAAATAAATTTTAATTGTACATTTCTATAGCCACACATCTTTTTCTTTTTCTTAGTTGTGTTTACTAAAGATTGACCAGAATGAAAGCCTCTTCAAGTTACATTTCTATAATTTTAGACTTTGAATATTCCCTGTGCCTGGATCTGCAGGTAGCCAAATGTATAGATACACAACTGATGGCTCCATTTTTGTTAGCATTTTTTAGTGAAGTTTCTAGGAGAATGTTAGGAATAGGAATAGATACCATTTAAAATACATTCATGAGAACCTTTAGAGTATACCTCCAAAGTGGGGGAGGAGATTTATTTCTAAATGCACAACCGAAGTTTTTTACAAGTATAACTTCAGGGAAGAAAATTTTGAGACATTTGTTTTTTGCAGACATTTGAAGTAAAAACTGAAGACGACGTAACTTAGGGACTTTTGGCAAATTAGGTTAACAGGAAAAAACATTTCTAAATATTATTTATCATGTGTTATTAAGCTGGGTATAGCACAAGGCAACGAGGTCATATCCAAGTGCCTATGGGGGAATTAAACATGATTGGGAGGTTCTGTACTCCAATTCATCAAGGATTACTGAGAGCACATGTGAATGGTGGAATTAGTATTTCTGGGAATCTTCTTTCCCAAGGATATTACTGAGATGACAAAATCAACAAAATCATTAGTACAGTATGGATCTACTAAAGCCTCATAGGTCGTACCTGAGGCTTTGGTCTTTCCATCCCCAAAAGTAACAAATGACAGTGGCACAAACAAGCAAGTGGAAACACTGAAAAAATAAATTAGGCAAATAGAAAAAAAGCCTTTACACTGTTAACAAATTAGGGACAATAAATCTGTGAGCTCCCATGGAATTCCATAAAGGTTTTCTCTCAAGTAAAACAATGAGTGTGCTGGTGTGATAAATTAGCAGACACCTCCTTTGGCATGAAGGATTCTTGTGTTGCAAATCACTGATTTTATTAGATGGCAGCTCTAGCTGCAGTCTAATCCTACCTCATGAAAAATCCATAACAATGCAATCTAATTTTAATGATTCTGGGAAATAATAGTATGTATTTGAGAACAGCCCACTTGCTCATATTCCCATTTTCTAATCATGTCTATTAAAGTAAATGTGATTCATAGATTTTGGTGGCTATTTTTTTTAGCAATGTATGACCCCAGCTCATTTTATCTTTACCTGCAGCATTCATACATACTTAGCCCATTTCTTGTACCTTATGTATGTTTTCAGCTGGTTTACTTGTTCATTTGGTTTCTAAGCTCATTGGAGGAAGATCAAAACTAATTCAGTTAAACATTTAAATCCATTATGCCACTTCTGCATGGAAAAAAATGCACATAATAGTTTACATTTTTATTTTATTATTTTTCTAACTGAAGATTATTTTATTTTTTTGTGTAGAAGAACTGGGTGTAGGCCAGATGTGCTGGGGAGGAGGGTGTGGGGTGGTGGTGGTGGTGGTGGTGAGAGGATTCACCAGAGACAGAGTGGGGAGCAGAACAGGCTGATTTACTGAAACACACTGCTGAGGGGAGCAGTAGGCATGGCAGGAGAGATCTGCTGCCCCGTATGTGGGTTAGCTCCCTGGCTGGGGATTGAATTCAGTCCAGAGAGGTGATAGTGCTGAGACTTAACCCCCAGGTCCCCTGGGAGGCCCCATTTTTATTTTGAAGAATAACCAAAAATAACTGCTTAAGATTCATTAAGACATATAGCGCTGGTCAACACTGAGGTCATTACTGACTTAAAAAGGCCCTAATCTGTCATTTCTTGGTGTGCTGAACATGAATATAACCCTGAAAATTTTTTATTAGCTCTCATTTTGAAGATATCTCATATAATTCATTTTATATGTTTCACCCTGTAAATTTATCCAGTAGGACTGCAACAACATCCTAAATCAGCCTAGAATGATGTAATATTATATCACATTGCATAATACCACCATGCACACATCATCCGGAGTTGATTGCATCATTTTCTGATGCAATGCAATACTACTGCCAGGCGGCTGCTGAAGTAAGCTGACGTCAGGAGTGCACTATAGAAAGCTCTGTTGGAAAGTTTGAGTATTGAAAAGATTTCAGACTTTGTGCAAGACAGTTTAAGCTACTGTTCCATAAAACTGTTATTATTTTATCCATTTTTCACAATACAGAACATAAATGCCTCGAAAGTGCGTTAATAGTGTGGACAATTTCTGCTTTATTTGTGGGGAAGTGACATTTGCCAACCAGAAGAAAAGTATCACTTCTTAAGTGAAGAAGGCTTATCATCTTGACTTTGGATACAAGGTTGGTGACCAAGACAAGCCTTGGGCCCTGCATATATGCTGTGCCACATGGACAACACAGCTTTCACAGTGGTTCAGTGGCAAAAGACCATCAATGCCGTTTGCAGTTCCCATGGTGTGGAGAGAGCCAAGCAACCACATGAAAGACTGTTCCTTCTGCTTTGTTCCTCCTCTTTGTGGCGGAATAACAAAGCCAAAGAAGTTGAGAATAGTCTACCCAAACATTCCGTCTGCATTGAGACCAGTTCCACATGGTGAGGGACTTCTTATTCCAGAACCTCCGGCCGATATTCTCTTGATTCATCTGGTGAGGACAAGGGTGAACCGACCTGTTCTTCTCCTGTTCCATCAGCATGCAGTGATCCAGATTTTCACTGTGGTGCATCCTCAACCCCACACAGACTAACACAGAAAGAACTAAATGACCTGGCTCGTGATTTGGACTTATCCAAGAACAAGGCAGAATCACTAGGATCAAGACTCCAACAATGGAATCTTCTAGGAGAAGATGTCACAATTGCTATATATCGAAAGCGTCACCAGTAGTTGGAGCCTTTCTTCAGAAAGGAAAGTACTCTGGTATTCAGTTCCGATATTGAGGGCCTCATGAAGGCCTTAGAAATCACTCATGACCCACCAGAATGGAGACTATTTCTAGATTCTTTGAAACTGAGTCTTAAGGCTGTGCTTTTGCACAATGGAAACTGTCTTCCATCTATTCCAGTAGCGCATGCTGTCCACATAAAAGAGACATACAATAACTTAAAGCAGCTACTGAATTCCATTGAGTATAACAAGTACAGCTGGCACGTCTGTGGTGATTTGAAACTAGTTGCCCTTTTAATGGGACTGCAGTGGGAATATACAAAATATATGTGTTTCTTATGGGAGTGGGATAGCCGAGCAAGTGAATTGCACTACTTGTGGAAGGAATGGACTCGCAGACAAAATGTAGCAGTTGGAGAGAAGACTATCTAGCACCCAGCTGTGGTTGAGGCTCACAAAATCCTGCTATCACCCTTCACATCAAACTAGGTTGGATGAAGAATTTCATGAAAGCCATGGACTGGACCTCACCAGCTTTCCAATACCTGCATGAAAAATTTCCTCGACTCAGCAAAGCAAAGATTAAAGAGGGAGTTTTTGTAGGTCCTCAAATTCGAGAGCTCTTCAAAGATGACCGGTTCAACAACTTGCTGCAGGGTGATGCAAAACAAGCATGGAATGCTTTTCGCCTAGTGTCTACAAACTTTCTTGGGAATGTTAGGGCAGAAAACTACAAGGAACTAGTAGAAGACATGCTGATGCAGTATCAGAAACTTGGATGCAATATGTCTCTAAAGATCCGCTTCCTTCATTCCCATCTGGATTTCTTCCCTGAAAACTGTGGTATGGTTAGTGATGAACATGGTAAATGTTTTCATCAAGATATCACATCAGTGGAACAAAGATAGCAGGGAAAATGGTCCACTACAATGCTGGCTCACTACTGCTGGACACTCCCCAGAGATGCTCCTGAACAGCTGTACAAGAGACAAGCGAAGAAATCTAAGAAGTAGTTTATGACTTGATTTTTTATGGGTATTAACCATAGGCCTATTACTATTGGCATGCATTTTGTGTTATAAACATCAATTTATTGCAGATTACAAAAAAACTAGAGCCAAAATTAGAATTTGACTGTCATATTCGTGTTGAGCACATACAAATTGATGGGAAATGACTATTTTTATTTCAGTGATATGACTTTTGTAAAAATTTGTTGATCAGTGTAATTAGAGAAAAAGAGGAATTCCTAAGATAGAGAATTGATGAAAGCCAACTAGAAGTATACTGTGATTCTATCTTATTTGTCTTCTAAATTGATTTATTTATTTGTAAATCTTATTCATCTGACACCTTCATTGTATGAAAGTCATACTATTTTACTGTCAATGCAAATCCTATGGAAATACACAATGGTTTGATGTGTACTCACAAATAGGTCACTATTTTCATTGTTTGAATATAGTTGGAATAATTTATTTTCAGTGAGTGCAGTATTGGAAAAGAGTAGAACATTACTGTATATCTTGATTCTTGACTGCTCATCTGTCAATTAAACCACATATGTCCTTCGAATATTTCAAGGTTAGAAAACATGCTACCTCTCAAGTTCCATAGTTTTTAAAATTCATTTTCTAGTAATTTGTAGTTATTTTAGCAGAATTTATTCTTTGCATGATTTTTCCTGTTAGTATCATCTTTTACCAACAGTAAATATTTAGGAGGAAATAAATATCCCAACTTATAAATTATGACTGATTTTTCTTGTTACAGATGGAAATGTTAACAGTAGTCTGTATATATGTTTCTATTGCTATCTATTTTCTGGTACGTAAGCTTTTAGTGTGATGTATTTTTTTTTATACATTTTAGCTCTATGAATACTGATGTTTTTTTTATGACTTATTTATTTGTTTATTTATTTTGTGTAGAAGAGCTGGGGTGCAGGCCAGAGGTGCAGGGGGTGAGAAGATTCACCAGAGGCAGAGTGGGGAGCAAAACAGGTGGATTTACTGAATAAACTGCTAAGGGGAGCAGCCAGTGAGACAGCAGAGGTTTGATCCTCCATGTGGGTTAGCTCCCTGGCTGGGAATCGAACTCAGGCCGTAGTGGTAATAGTGATGAGACTTAACCACCAGGGAAGCCCTACTGTTTTATGACATTTTAATTGTTTAACCACCATTTGTTGTCTGCTGCTATTAAAAATTTTATTCTTTAATACAGTACTTTCAAAGATATACAGTACTTTGAAAATTAGTGGTAACAAGAATTTCCTAGGAGAAGACCAGAGTACTGAAATAATGATAGAAGTCTAGTCTGTAAGTTGCTTCCGTCTCCAGTGAAATTTAGAATATGTTAACCAGGATAGATTCAGATGGAAATAAATGCAAAGTTTATTAACTTTGCTGTGTGGATGTATATGTCTATCTAGGACTGTTTGCTTAACTTACCGTTCTTGGAGGTTAGGGATGCTAACCATCAGATTATGCTGTTATCTGATGTATTAGTGATTGTTACACTGGAAACATTGTTGACCATCCCTAGAGGCCCTTGGCTGTTCATGGGTCAGATTCCATCTATTTCTCTAGTTCTATGTTCCTGAACTTTTACAGCCAAATATACTTGCCTCATCTTTATTGTTTCTCAGTGAGTAAAATATTTTTTTAGCATACACAGAGATGGAGAGCAAAGCCCGGGAGCCTGTTTATGTGGAAAATGACTGATTTGGACCATACCATATAAAAATCTGTTTTCAGAAACCCAAAGGAGAAATAACTATCTTAACTTACAAATCATGACTGATTTTTTTTTGTGAACAATGGAAATGTTAACGAGTCATTTTTAAATTCCCAATAGAACTATTTTTTTAAATTGCACTTTTTTGTTTAAGTATGAAGATGTCACAGCACATTTTCTCCTCCAGAAATACCTGCTAGGGAGTAGTCTATGGGTTAGATCACCTGTTGTCTTCTTCAGTGCAGACTAGTATTGGTACTGATCTTCTGAGATTATAGTTTTGGACTCTTCAGTTCCTAAGTCCACCCTAGATTGTGCCTGAACAAGATGGGCTTTATAGTGGTGGACTTAAGTGGGGATAGACTTACTGGTGCAGTGGTAGGTTCTATATCCAGGATGCCTAGAGTAGTGCTTGGGTTGTCAGACAGAGTTGCACTTTGGCAGTATGAATACTTTAATATAGATTCAGTGCCTTATCAAGGTGATTGTTTCTTTTATATCATGATTCCCCCTAATATTAGCATATTGACCTCTTGACCACTTTTCCGAACACTCTCACTTGGCTTTGAATCAGACTTCCAAAGGATGTAAGGTATATGGACTTAAAAAGAAGAAGAGGGCCTCACTGGTGGCGCAACGGGTTGAACACAGTGCTGTGGAGCTGTCAGCGGCTGCCTGGCAAGCTCGATTCTTGGGTGGGTGGGGGGGCTCACCAGCTTCTCCCCTCAGCAGTGTATTTCCCTAGATCTGCCTGTTTTGCCTTCCCCCCCCCCACTCGTCTTTGGTAAACCCTCTCACCGCCCCACACCTCTGGCCTGCACCCCAGCTTGTATGCAAACATAAATAAAATAAAAAAAAAAAAGTAGAAGAAATCCAGTTGTCCAGGAAATAGTAAAGCACATTACTAGAGCTACCTACCGCGATGGCAGCTGTCTCCCATTCTGCGTCACGGCTGCTCTCAGACCCCCCCAGGAAGCCCATGAAGGTAAAAAAGAGGACCGAGAAGTTCATTCAGCACCAGTCAAATGATATGTCAAAATTAAATGTAACTGGTCGAAGGCATCCATCCACAGAAGATTCAAGGGCCAAACCTTGATTCCCGACATTGATTATGGGAGCGACAGGAAACAAAGCAGACTGCTGCCCAGGGGCGTCTGGAGGTTCCTGCTGCACAATGTCTAGGAGCTCGAAGTGCTGCTGATGTGCAACAAATCTTCCTGTGCTAAGGCAGCTCACACCGTGCCCTCCAACAACCGCAAAGCCTTTGTGGAAAGAACAGCGAAAAGAGCCATCCCCTCAAGTCTGTGCAGCAAAGGCGATGAATAGCCAGCTCGTGTGCGTGTGTATTGCGTTAATAAAACCGTAAAGCTGCAAAAAATGTTTTTAGTCTTTCATAATTTTCTAACAGGATATTGGAAAGCAAGTTTCAGACCAAATTTTGCTATTCGTATAGACATTTCAGCAAATAAGTGCAATATGATCCTAAACCACTTGGACAAACATCGTTTAGAGACCTCATGTAAGGCTCCATTCCTAAGGATAAAGACTGGCTGATTAGAGCCTTACCTCCTTTTCTTTGCAAGCATGGGAGTGTCTATAAAATATTATATCTAATTCACATTTCACTATTGCTACTGATTTCCCAAGTGAAAGCTTCATTTTTATCAATTAATAAGCCATGAATTCCACTACTGAAAACTCACTTCTAGCATGCTAATTAGGAAAGCTGTGGCATTGAAGGGAGAAAATGACGAGAGATCTTTTAGTCATTACCTGTAGTGTTTGACTTTTCTATTAAAGTTTAGCTAATCATCCCCAGAGTGTGGATTTTGATTAGGGCAACATCTTACAGTGAGGATGTAATTGTAACAGACACACATTGTACTAAAGATTATTAAGGTGTAGATACCATGACATGTGCCTTAAAGGCTGCTTTGGTGGGAAAATTTGAGGACCCTTTCCCAGAGTGTGAGAAATTAGGACCTTCAGGATTATGCTGGTGCATCCATTGTTCCTGGGAACAGCAACATGCTAGTTCTCAGATACTGTTTCATAATGAAGTTTCATGCACAGAGACTGAAAAGTCCATAATATTTAAAAATTTTGTAAACATTTAAAAGTTATTTTTGTTGTCTTTATATTACTATTTTCAAATATATAATAAGTAGAATGTATACCCATTACCCAGTTTCAGTGATTATCAATAATCAATCTGTTTAACCTCCACTTCCCTCTTCCATTTTCCTCCCTTGCTTTCTACCCAGCTGCATTATTTTAAATTAAGTACCAGATTTCTTGTCATTTCATCTAAAAATATTTCAGTATATATAAATTTCTAACAATAGATAAGACTATCTATTTGCATAAGCATAATACTATTAACATATGTAAACAAATGAACAGTTTTTCAATATCCGGTCGGTATTCAATTTCTCTGAATCATAAGTGTCCATTTATAATTGGTTTGTTTGATTCAGGATTGGCATATTAGGTTTGGTTGATATGCACCTCCATCTTATTCTTCTTTTGGTAGCCCTAGGACAGAGGTTCTCAATCTCAGTGCAATTTGCACTAGTTATTTATATCCTTGGACTCTAATTACTTCAAGCCAATAGCACCAGCTCCTAGTGTGACAAAGAAAAATGCCTCCAAACATTGCATAATGTCTCCTGGAGGCAGATTGCCCTATTTCATGTTAAATTTTTTGGCAAGATACTTTGCAGTTGATATTGTATATTTATTATTGCCTGAGATAATACCACAACATAGTTGATTATTTCTGTTTGATTCATGTGTCCAAGTATTGTCTACCTGATTTGTCTATGCTCCCATTTCTCATTTATCTTTCACTCAAGGATTTTAATAGCCACTGATGATCATCACGTATATCCACGGTTTTATTAGGTATAAGAAAATGGAGATTTTATAATTTTATCTTTCTTTCTGCATTTATTAGCTAGAATTTTTCTATAAAGAAGATGTTTTCTCATCAACTATTTGATTATGGTATAAATGAAGAAACACTGTTTTCCTATACTCACATTACTTTTGAAACTGTAAATATGTGAGTTTTCTACACCAAACAACTTTCCCACAGGTGAAGGGCTCAGTATCACAAGACTGACCCAACTTTAGATGCCAGTCCCAAAAAATCATAGGTTGTTCCTATACTTCTGACCAACTGAGTATAAATCAGGAGTTCTCAGAACCCCCTCCAAGGGTTTGACAATTTGCCAGAACAGCTCACACAACTCAAGGAAATACTCTATTTAATTTTACTCTTGTTATACAACTTGGGAATAGCCAAATGGAAGCGACATATGGGCAAGATGTGGGGAAAGAGTGTAACCGTCAGTCTCCATAGAAAAGGGAGGTTCAAGCTTTTCTGCTTCACCTCAGGAAGGGTGGAGCTGAGCAGGGAGGGGAAGCCAAAAAGGACTTGACAGAGAAGGTTGTAGAGGGAAGACATGGAAGGGAACTCTTGAAAGAGACATTGCTGAGAGACCCATGGGAAAGCTGATAATGGCAGCCTCTGTGTTGACTTGTATTTTGATTTTACTCTTTTCCTTCCAGACTAGCCTGGCCTCTTCGCCTTTCCTAAGGTTCTCCACCAGAAGGTGTCTTAGACTTGTGGCACGTTTTAGCCCTTAGTCGCCCTGCTTTGGGCCAACACTGTGTGGCTAGGTATTTACCCACAAGGGGATGGGTAACTTTGGGTGCTTCATTTGGAAATTATTTCTTTATTGTCTATTGCATATTAATTCTCTATTGCACACTAATTCTATTAAAGTTATTTTTTATTGAATGGTTTATACAGTAAGAGTATGTTTTGTCTTTGTGGGACAGATGGCAGAACCCATTTAGAATAGGAAGGTTCTATTCTAACTAACACGGGTACAGAACTTCAGTGCCCTCTCAGCTTGTCTATATATTCACTGACCTGGAAGCTCTGTAAACCTTGATGTTTAGGGATTTCGTGGAGGTTCCACTATGTCGGTGTGACTGATTGAGTCATTCATTGATTATTGGCTGCTGACTCAATCCCAGCCCTTCTCCTCTTCCTGGAGATTGAGGGCAGAGGAAGCCTGAAAGTTTCAATCCTCTAATCACTTTGTTGATTTCTCTGGTAACCAACCACCGTCCTCCAAATATTACCTAATTAGCATAAAGTCAACAACATGTAAAATGGGCTTGTTATAGATAACAAAAGATACTTCTCTTACTCCTGTCACTCAGGAAGTCACAAGGGTTTTAGATGCTCAGTGCCATGAACTGGGATGAAGCCCAAACATATATTTCAAACATAATACCACGGTCCATTTTCTTAATGGGTTTGAGCATGGACCCCTTACAGCAAAATGAAAAATCAAAAAGATACTGAACTATGAGTTCAGTATCCCATTTAATCATTAATAATTATCTAGTCCATCAGCATGTTGAAAGAAAGTCTTCCAGAGAGAGGTCACTCAGGTTTGCAGGCTTTCATTTAATCCTGTCAGGTTCCAAAAGTCGGAGTGGTCTCAGCAGTGTATGTGCCTCATTTGTTCTTATACTTAACAATAGAACTTGGAGAATACTTGATAGCAGGGGTTATCAATGACACTATTATGACTAAATCTTTGTGGGGACTGTCCTGTTTATTGCAGCATGCTTAACAGCATCCCTGGTTGCTACTCATTAGATGACAGTAGCAACTCTATCTCTGGTCACACAATCAAAAGTGTCTCCAGACATTGCCAAGTTCCCCTAGGGGCAAAGTCATCCCCAGCTTCGAATCAGTGCTTGATAATAATATTGACAAGTTTTAAATTTCTTTTAATGATAGCATAATACTGTTTTGTGAGTGTATGTATTTATGTATATATGTATTTAACATTTGGACTCCTTTGAAATTTAGTCTGGTGTATGGTGTGAGGAACCATTTTAGTTTTATTTTTTTTCTGTGTATCTAAACAACTTTCCATTAGTCAATGTTTTTTCCACATTGATATAAGATCCTGCCTTCATAACGTCCTAAACTTCTATGTTCATATTTGATGTATTTTTGGATTTTCATTTCTTTTTCTATTTCTATGTTACTTCATTTCTATTAATTCATATTCCTCTATTGAAGGCTTTATGTTTTAGTATCTAGTAAGGCTACTTTCTCTGTCTCATTATTATTTTTTCAGTGTTTCTTTGAATATTTTTGCTTGTTTTTTCTCTCAAACTATATAATCTTATCTACATATAAATCTATCTAGTTTTGGGAAAAACTACATATATACATGCTTTTGTTGGGATTACGTTAAATATATAAAGTCACTTAGGGAGAATTGGCATTTTCATAATTCTGAGTTTTCCTCTTAAAAACTTGATGTGTCTTTCTATTTCAAGTATACTTCTCTGTCTTTCAGGAGTGTTTTATAGCTCATAAACATTTTTACCATTATACAGTGTGAAGAGTCAGGCTGTGTTTCTTCCATTCTACACACAATTTCCAGGAAACAAGTATTGAGACTCATCTTCTCATTTTGGTAGTCATGATCATTTAAACCTGATTTTCCCTTTCTGAAAAGTTGGAAGATGAAGAGAATTACATGTAGGAAGAACCTGGACTTTGGAACTGGACACCTTTGATTTGAATTTGACTATGTCACTGAATCCCTATGGCCGTGAACAAATTCTCTTTGGCAAAATGCAGAGTTTTACCTTTTATAGCAATAAGGATCAAAAGAGATAACATATGTAAAATGGTACAGTGTCTGCCATGAGTCAGGGCTGAATTTAAGTGGTTGCTGATGCTTGTTGGGGACACTGAACTTTCTTAGTAACTACCGTGATTGTGAGTACTTCCAGCAAGGGACTGAAAGCTGGACCACCAGCTTTACTTTTGTGGTTGAAGCATAGGCATCTTGTACACTGCATTTATATTTAAAAAGATAAATCCATCCATCTCTGTCCATGTTAATTTCATTGGTGCCTGACAATATCCTGTAGTTTGAGCTTTTCCCTTTTTCCCCATGAGTTGACATTTTTTAGATTTTATTTCGTCTCATTTTAAAAAAAAATGTTAGAATAACCTGCATGTTGTGGCAGAAGCTTTGCTCATCTAAACAGTGATGGATCATCTTTTCTAAGAAACCATCAATCAATAGCAACTAACAAGAGTGTGGAGTAGGGTGGGAGTGGAAGGGGTTCCAAAGGTCACTTTACTTGGTTCACTGACTACTTGCTGTGAGCCCTTTTGATTGATGTTGTGGAAATTTCTGCTGATTGCATCAGGATTTCAGGAGGGCCATCCCCAAGCAGATTTCTGATTTTACTTGGGAATCAGGATTCTCAACTTTGGAAATTTCATGCAGATTACAACATTAATTGAGCACCCATTGTCTACTGGGCAGTATACAGCAGACTTAAAAGTAAATAGAAAGCCCATTATGGCCTGCTCAGGCTGGAAGTCTGGGTAAGCCTGCCGTGCTCTGAGGACACTGGCCAGGTTGAGTGGTCCACTCCCAAGGTGGATGCAGGGCTGGGAGCAGTGGTTCACTGGGGGAGAATCATCACAGGGAAACTGAGTAGGGAACAGGAATGAAGTTAGTCCTTTATTGGAGGACAATGAAGTTTGGTGCTGAGGCCAACAAAACAAGAAGAGGCCGTTCTGTAGTCTGAAAAGCTCTGTTGAAAACTGTGGAAACTGAGCAGATGGTGGGGCAGGAGTTAGGCCAAGGTCAGAGGCAAATAGCCAGAACTTCTTATGGGAGGTGGGTTGTGCTGACAGGATGTGAGGCGCAGGGCCATCTTTTACAAAGGTTGGCAGAGAACACCCCCAAGAGGCAATCCAGTGAGCCCTCATCTTAAAGAGATTCTGTCCTCAGGGTTGAACGATTCCATCCTCTGTACCTAACAGACTCCACACTCTAGCAGCAAATTTCCTGTGTCATATTAGAATTATGTTAATAATAATTGCACCTTCATTTATTTAATGCTTGCTTTGAATGCTTGAGGATCTTTTATGCTCTTATGCTGCACATGTATAAAGTGCTGCCCTTTCCCTATAAAGACTATGCCGGTGGCTTCCCATTAACTCTTGTCCATGGTGCTGCTTTTCTGAAAGGGCTTATGGACTTGGGTTGATTAAACCACACTTTTTAGTATCCCTGTCACCTGTAGGAGTTTGATGTATCAGAGTAAAACTATGTATAGTCTGTCTACTCACACTTCTATGAGATATGCACGAATACACACATTCATTTATTTATTTAACTGAAACTTACTGTGTGCCCATTAGGTAGCAGGCACCACTTCAGTACTATAGATGAATACATATTTTCCCTATAAAATTTGTGTCCTATGATATCACCTCTTATCCAGAGGTCAGACTCATGGCAGTCTCAACCATTCAGAACATAAATCAGAAAAAGGCAATGAGAGAAGCTTGAAGCTGCAAACTGTTGAGGATTTTATTCTGTAGAAAAGACAGAATTGCCCTCAGGCAGTTGCTCAGAACTGTGTGTAGAAGGTAGCAAATGACAGCAGCAGGACTCAATGACCTCCTTGAGAAATGCTAGCTGACTGAGAGGGGGAGACAGAAGAACTTGCAAAGCAGAATAATTTATTTTGAATTCCCCCTAGTTCTTCAGCACATTGATCTCAGGCCATTTAGTTTAGGAATGGAAGCCATAAGGGCTACAGAAACCTTTAGGAGCCGCACTGCATTAAATAGCACCATAAGTCATGTTCATAATGCTACTAGCTCATTTGCATAGCTTTTTTTTTTTAGTTTTTTATTTAGTTTTTGGACAGTATACAATTAGTCCCTCAGGTGTGGTCACTATAGTTCTCCCACCACCAAAGCACCTGTGGTCCATCACCATATTCCCTGGTGCCCTTCCCTCAATCCCCCTGCTCAGACATACAGTATTGCATATTATATGTCTATTCAATCTCAATAAAACTGGGGAAAACATTCCATTCTAGTTAATTAGAATTATGTGTTTAATGTATATTCATCCTTTAAAATACTGGATGGAGTTTTTGTTATGTGAACTCCTCTAACACTGAGAAAATTTGAATGAATGCTAAAGAGTTAGGATGGCTGTATGAAAAAGGAAAACATAGAGGAAGTGGGTTTGTGAAGTAATTGGGGTAGGTGCATATTCTCTGGAAAAGAGCCATGAAAGCATAAGATTTAGCAGACCAGGAAGAGGCTGGTATTTTAGGAGCACTTCCCTCTTCCCCTCACCCCTCCTCCCCCTTCCCTCTCCCCCCTCCTCCCTACCTCTTCCTTTACTTCCAACTCTTCCACCATCTCCTCCTCTTTCTCTGTCTCTTCAAAAGACAAGATACTGGTCATATGGGTTTATACATTTTGGAAAGGCCCAAATAGAATTGCTTTTCTCAAGAAGATGGAAAGGCATCCCCTGCTCATGGATTGGAAGGATTAACATTATCAAAATGGCAATCCTACCAAAAGCAATTTACAGATTCAATGCTATTCCAATAAAAATCTCAATGACATTCTTCAAAGAAATAGATTGACTACTGATGAAATTCATATGGAACCACAAAAAACCTCGCATTGCTAAAGACCTCCTAACTAAAAAGAAAGAAAATGGAGGAATTTCACTCCCTGATTTCAAAATATATTACAAAGCCATAATAATTAAAACAGCATGGTACTGGAACAAAAACAGACAGAAGGACCAATGGAACCGAATAGAATACCCAGAATTAAAGCCACATATCTATGGACAACTAATCTTTAACAAAGGAGCAAAGAAAATGCAGTGGAACAAGGACAGTCTATTCAATAAATGGTGCTGGGAAAACTGAACAGCCACATGCAAAAAAATGAAGCTAGACTGCTACCTCACACCCTGCACAAAAGTCAACTCAAAATGGATAAAAGACCTGGATGTAAGACCAGAAACCATAAAATGTATAGAAGAAAATATAGGCAAAACTCTACACGACATACATCTCAGCAAAATCTTGAAAGACACATCCCTCAAAGCAAAGGAAGTGAAAGACAATATAAACAGATGGGATTATATCAAAATAAAA